>CM051561.1:27056844-27258900 GCA_028022735.1 Gypaetus barbatus | reverse complement strand
GGAAACCATGGAGAAGAAACAGGCGAGGGGAAAGAGGGAAAAGAGGTGAAAGAGACAAGCGACAGAAAAGAGGGAAAAGAGAGAGTTCGTGGAAAAGAGGGAAATCTGGGAAAAGAGACACGTGACGGAAAGGAGGGAAAAGAGAGTGTTGAGGGAAAATAGGGTAACCAGGGGAAAGAGACATGAGAGAAAAGAGGGAAAAGAGAGAGTTTGTGGAAAAGAGGGACACCAGGGAGAAGAGACGGGAAAGGGCAAAAGAGGGAAAAGAGAGAGTTGAGGGAAAAGAGACGGTAGAGCCAGGCGAGGGGATAGAGGGAAAAGAGGTAAAAGAGACAAGGGAGGGAAAAGAGAGGGTTCATGGAAAAGACGGAAACCCGGGAAAAGAGACAAGTGACGGAAAGGGGGGAAAGAGAGAGTTCGTGTAAAAGAGGGAAAACAGGGAGAAGAGACGGGAAAGGGGAAAAGAGGGAAAACAGAGAGTTGAGGGAATACAGGGAAAAGAGACATGAGCGGGAAAAGTGGGAAAAGAGAGAGTTGAGGGTATATAGGGAATAGAGACATGAGGGGGAAAGCGGGAAAACAGAGAGTTGAGGGAAAAGAGGAAAACAGAGAAAAGAGACAAGGGAGGGAAAAGATGGAAAAGAGACAAGGGAGGGAAAGGAGGGAAAAGAGAGAGTTGAGGGAAAAGAGACGGGAAAGAGGGAAAAGAGTGATTTGGGGGAAAAGAGAAAGAGACAGGCTAGGGAAAAGAGGGAAAAGCGAGAGTTGAGGGAATAGACACGAGAGGAAAAAGTGGGGAAAGAGAGAGTTGAGGGAATACAGGGAATAGAGACATGAGAGGGGAAAGTGGGAAAACAGAGAGTTGAGGGAAATGATGGAAACCAGGGAAAAGAGACAGGTGACGGAAAGGAGGGAAAAGAGAGAGTTCGTGGAAAAGAGGGAAACCATGGAGAAGAGACAGGCGAGGGGAAAGAGGGAAAAGAGGTGAAAGAGACAAGCGACAGAAAAGAGGGAAAAGAGAGAGTTCGTGGAAAAGAGGGAAACCAGGGAAAAGAGACATGAGAGGGGAAAAGAGGTAAAATAGACAAGCGAGGGAAAGGAGGGAAAAGAGAGAGTTGAGGGAAACCGGAAGAGGGGCGAGGGCAGAAAGGGAAAAGAGAGAGATGATGAATGAGAAGGGAAAGAGTGAGACGAGTGAAAGGGAATAGACACGAGAGGGAAAAGTGGGAAAAGAGAGAGTTGAGGGAATACAGGGAATAGAGCCATGAGAGGGGAAAGTGGGAAAACAGAGTTGAGGGGAAAGAAGGAAACCAGGGAAAAGAGACAGGTGACGGAAAGGAGGGAAAAGAGAGAGTTCGTGGAAAAGAGGGAAACCATGGAGAAGAGACAGGCGAGGGGAAAGAGGGAAAAGAGGTGAAAGAGACAAGCGACAGAAAAGAGGGAAAAGAGAGAGTTCGTGGAAAAGAGGGAAACCATGGAGAAGAGAGAGGCGAGGGGAAAGAGGGAAAAGAGGTGAAAGAGACAAGCGACAGAAAAGGAGGGAAAAGAGAGAGTTGAGGGAAACCGGAAGAGGGGCAAGGGCAGAAAGGGAAAAGAGAGAGATGATGAATGAGAAGGGAAAGAGTGAGGCGAGTGAAAGGGAATAGACACGAGAGGGGAAAGTGGGAAAAGAGAGAGTTGAGGGAATACAGGGAATAGAGACATGAGAGGGGAAAGTGGGAAAACAGAGTTGAGGGGAAAGAAGGAAACCAGGGAAAAGAGACAGGCGAGGGGAAAGAGGGAAAAGAGGTGAAAGAGACAAGCGACAGAAAAGAGGGAAAAGAGAGAGTTCGTGGAAAAGAGGGAAATCTGGGAAAAGAGACAGGTGACGGAAAGGAGGGAAAAGAGAGAGTTGAGGGAAAATAGGGTAACCAGGGGAAAGAGACATGAGAGAAAAGAGGGAAAAGAGAGAGTTTGTGGAAAAGAGGGACACCAGGGAGAAGAGACGGGAAAGGGCAGAAGAGGGAAAAGAGAGAGTTGAGGGAAAAGAGACGGTAGAGCCAGGCGAGGGGATAGAGGGAAAAGAGGTAAAAGAGACAAGGGAGGGAAAAGAGAGGGTTCATGGAAAAGACGGAAACCCGGGAAAAGAGACAGGTGACGGAAAGGGGGGAAAAGAGAGAGTTCGTGTAAAAGAGGGAAAACAGGGAGAAGAGACGGGAAAGGGGAAAAGAGGGAAAACAGAGAGTTGAGGGAATACAGGGAAAAGAGACATGAGCGGGAAAAGTGGGGAAAGAGAGAGTTGAGGGTATATAGGGAATAGAGACATGAGGGGGAAAGCGGGAAAACAGAGAGTTGAGGGAAAAGATGGAAACCAGGGAAAAGAGACAAGAGAGGGAAAAGATGGAAAAGAGAAAAGGGAGGGAAAGGAGGGAAAAGAGAGAGTTGAGGGAAAAGAGAAGGGAAAGAGGGAAAAGAGTGATTTGGGGGAAAAGAGAAAAGAGACAGGCTAGGGAAAAGAGGGAAAAGCGAGAGTTGAGGGAATAGACACGAGAGGAAAAAGTGGGGAAAGAGAGAGTTGAGAGAATACAGGGAATAGAGACATGAGAGGGGAAAGTGGGAAAACAGAGAGTTGAGGGAAAAGATGGAAACCAGGGAAAAGAGACAGGTGACGGAAAGGAGGGAAAAGAGAGAGTTCGTGGAAAAGAGGGAAACCATGGAGAAGAGACAGGCGAGGGGAAAGAGGGAAAAGAGGTGAAAGAGACAAGCGACAGAAAAGAGGGAAAAGAGAGAGTTCGTGGAAAAGAGGGAAACCAGGGAAAAGAGACATGAGAGGGGAAAAGAGGTAAAATAGACAAGCGAGGGAAAGGAGGGAAAAGAGGGAGTTGAGGGAAACCGGAAGAGGGGCGAGGGCAGAAAGGGAAAAGAGAGAGATGATGAATGAGAAGGGAAAGAGTGAGGCGAGTGAAAGGGAATAGACACGAGAGGGAAAAGTGGGAAAAGAGAGAGTTGAGGGAATACAGGGAATAGAGACATCAGAGGGGAAAGTGGGAAAACAGAGTTGAGGGGAAAGAAGGAAACCAGGGAAAAGAGACAGGTGACGGAAAGGAGGGAAAAGTGAGAGTTCGTGGAAAAGAGGGAAACCATGGAGAAGAGACAGGCGAGGGGAAAGAGGGAAAAGAGGTGAAAGAGACAAGCGACAGAAAAGAGGGAAAAGAGAGAGTTCGTGGAAAAGAGGGAAACCATGGAGAAGAGAGAGGCGAGGGGAAAGAGGGAAAAGAGGTGAAAGAGACAACCGACAGAAAAGGAGGGAAAAGAGAGAGTTGAGGGAAACCGGAAGAGGGGCAAGGGCAGAAAGGGAAAAGAGAGAGATGATGAATGAGAAGGGAAAGAGTGAGGCGAGTGAAAGGGAATAGACACGAGAGGGAAAAGTGGGAAAAGAGAGAGTTGAGGGGAAAGAAGGAAACCAGGGAAAAGAGACAGGCGAGGGGAAAAGAGGGAAAAGAGAGAGTTCGCGGAAAAGAGGGAAATCTGGGAAAAGAGCAGGTGACGGAAAGGAGGGAAAAGAGAGAGTTGAGGGAAAATAGGGTAACCAGGGGAAAGAGACATGAGAGAAAAGAGGGAAAAGAGAGAGTTTGTGGAAAAGAGGGACACCAGGGAGAAGAGACGGGAAAGGGCAAAAGAGGGAAAAGAGAGAGTTGAGGGAAAAGAGATGGTCGAGCCAGGCGAGGGGATAGAGGGAAAAGAGGTAAAAGAGACAAGGGAGGGAAAAGAGAGGGTTCATGGAAAAGACGGAAACCCGGGAAAAGAGACAGGTGACGGAAAGGAGGGAAAAGAGAGAGTTCGTGTAAAAGAGGGAAAACAGGGAGAAGAGACGGGAAAGGGGAAAAGAGGGAAAACAGAGAGTTGAGGGAATACAGGGAAAAGAGACATGAGCGGGGAAAGTGGGAAAAGAGAGAGTTGAGGGTATATAGGGAATAGAGACATGAGGGGGAAAGCGGGAAAACAGAGAGTTGAGGGAAAAGAGGGAAACCAGAAAAAAGAGACAAGGGAGGGAAAGGAGGGAAAAGAGAGAGTTGAGGGAAAAGAGACGGGAAAGAGGGAAAAGAGTGATTTGGGGGAAAAGAGAAAAGAGACAGGCGAGGGAAAAGAGGGAAAAGAGAGAGTTGAGGGAATAGACACGAGAGGAAAAAGTGGGGAAAGAGAGAGTTGAGGGAATACCGGGAATAGAGACATGAGAGGGGAAAGTGGGAAAACAGAGAGTTGAGGGAAAAGATGGAAACCAGGGAAAAGAGACAAGAGAGGGAAAAGATGGAAAAGAGACAAGGGAGGGAAAGGGCGGAAAGAGAGAGTTCAGGGAAAAGAGACGGGAAAGAGGGAAAAGAGTGATTTGGGGGAAAAGAGAAAAGAGACAGGCTAGGGAAAAGAGGGAAAAGAGAGAGTTGAGGGAATAGACACGAGAGGGAAAAGTGGGGAAAGAGAGAGTTGAGGGAATACAGGGAATAGAGACATGAGAGGGGAAAGTGGGAAAACAGAGAGTTGAGGGAAAAGAGGGAAACCAGGGAAAAGAGACAGGTGACGGAAAGGAGGGGAAAGAGAGAGTTCGTGGAAAAGAGGGAAACCATGGAGAAGAGACAGGCGAGGGGAAAGAGGGAAAAGAGGTGAAAGAGACAAGCGACAGAAAAGGAGGGAAAAGAGAGAGTTGAGGGAAACCGGAAGAGGGGCAAGGGCAGAAAGGGTAAAGAGAGAGATGATGAATGAGAAGGGAAAGAGTGAGGCGAGTGAAAGGGAATAGACACGAGAGGGGAAAGTGGGAAAAGAGAGAGTTGAGGGAATACAGGGAATAGAGACATGAGAGGGGAAAGTGGGAAAACAGAGTTGAGGGGAAAGAAGGAAACCAGGGAAAAGAGACAGGCGAGGGGAAAAGAGGGAAAAGAGAGAGTTCGTGGAAAACAGGGAAACCATGGAGAAGAAACAGGCGAGGGGAAAGAGGGAAAAGAGGTGAAAGAGACAAGCGACAGAAAAGGGGGGAAAGAGAGAGTTCATGGAAAAGAGGGAAATCTGGGAAAAGAGACAGGTGACAGAAAGGAGGGAAAAGAGAGAGTTGAGGGAAAATAGGGTAACCAGGGGAAAGAGACATGAGAGAAAAGAGGGAAAAGAGAGAGTTTGTGGAAAAGAGGGACACCAGGGAGAAGAGACGGGAAAGGGGAAAAGAGGGAAAACAGAGAGTTGAGGGAATACAGGGAAAAGAGACATGAGCGGGAAAAGTGGGAAAAGAGAGAGTTGAGGGTATATAGGGAATAGAGACATGAGGGGGAAAGCGGGGAAAACAGAGAGTTGAGGGAAAAGAGGGAAACCAGAGAAAAGAGACAAGGGAGGGAAAGGAGGGAAAAGAGAGAGTTGAGGGAAAAGAGACGGGAAAGAGGGAAAAGAGTGATTTGGGGAAAAGAGAAAAGAGACAGGCTAGGGAAAAGAGGGAAAAGCGAGAGTTGAGGGAATAGACACGAGAGGAAAAAGTGGGGAAAGAGAGAGTTGAGGGAATACAGGGAATAGAGACATGAGAGGGGAAAGTGGGAAAACAGAGAGTTGAGGGAAATGATGGAAACCAGGGAAAAGAGACAGGTGACGGAAAGGAGGGAAAAGAGAGAGTTCGTGGAAAAGAGGGAAACCATGGAGAAGAGACAGGCGAGGGGAAAGAGGGAAAAGAGGTGAAAGAGACAAGCGACAGAAAAGAGGGAAAAGAGAGAGTTCGTGGAAAAGAGGGAAACCAGGGAAAAGAGACATGAGAGGGGAAAAGAGGTAAAATAGACAAGCGAGGGAAAGGAGGGAAAAGAGGGAGTTGAGGGAAACCGGAAGAGGGGCGAGGGCAGAAAGGGAAAAGAGAGAGATGATGAATGAGAAGGGAAAGAGTGAGGCGAGTGAAAGGGAATAGACACGAGAGGGGAAAGTGGGAAAAGAGAGAGTTGAGGGGAAAGAAGGAAACCAGGGAAAAGAGACAGGCGAGGGGAAAAGAGGGAAAAGAGAGAGTTCGCGGAAAAGAGGGAAATCTGGGAAAAGAGCAGGTGACGGAAAGGAGGGAAAAGAGAGAGTTGAGGGAAAATAGGGTAACCAGGGGAAAGAGACATGAGAGAAAAGAGGGAAAAGAGAGAGTTTGTGGAAAAGAGGGACACCAGGGAGAAGAGACGGGAAAGGGCAAAAGAGGGAAAAGAGATAGTTGAGGGAAAAGAGACGGTCGAGCCAGGCGAGGGGATAGAGGGAAAAGAGGTAAAAGAGACAAGGGAGGGAAAAGAGAGGGTTCATGGAAAAGACGGAAACCCGGGAAAAGAGACAGGTGACGGAAAGGAGGGAAAAGAGAGAGTTCGTGTAAAAGAGGGAAAACAGGGAGAAGAGACGGGAAAGGGGAAAAGAGGGAAAACAGAGAGTTGAGGGAATACAGGGAAAAGAGACATGAGCGGGAAAAGTGGGAAAAGAGAGAGTTGAGGGTATATAGGGAATAGAGACATGAGGGGGAAAGTGGGAAAACAGAGAGTTGAGGGAAAAGAGGGAAACCAGAAAAAAGAGACAAGGGAGGGAAAGGAGGGAAAAGAGAGAGTTGAGGGAAAAGAGACGGGAAAGAGGGAAAAGAGTGATTTGGGGGAAAAGAGAAAAGAGACAGGCGAGGGAAAAGAGGGAAAAGAGAGAGTTGAGGGAATAGACACGAGAGGGAAAAGTGGGGAAAGAGAGAGTTGAGGGAATACAGGGAATAGAGACATGAGAGGGGAAAGTGGGAAAACAGAGAGTTGAGGGAAAAGAGGGAAACCAGGGAAAAGAGACAGGTGACGGAAAGGAGGGAAAAGAGAGAGTTCGTGGAAAAGAGGGAAACCATGGAGAAGAGACAGGCGAGGGGAAAGAGGGAAAAGAGGTGAAAGAGACAAGCGACAGAAAAGGAGGGAAAAGAGAGAGTTGAGGGAAACCGGAAGAGGGGCAAGGGCAGAAAGGGTAAAGAGAGAGATGATGAATGAGAAGGGAAAGAGTGAGGCGAGTGAAAGGGAATAGACACGAGAGGGGAAAGTGGGAAAAGAGAGAGTTGAGGGAATACAGGGAATAGAGACATGAGAGGGGAAAGTGGGAAAACAGAGTTGAGGGGAAAGAAGGAAACCAGGGAAAAGAGACAGGCGAGGGGAAAAGAGGGAAAAGAGAGAGTTCGTGGAAAACAGGGAAACCATGGAGAAGAAACAGGCGAGGGGAAAGAGGGAAAAGAGGTGAAAGAGACAAGCGACAGAAAAGAGGGAAAAGAGAGAGTTCGTGGAAAAGAGGGAAATCTGGGAAAAGAGACACGTGACGGAAAGGAGGGAAAAGAGAGTGTTGAGGGAAAATAGGGTAACCAGGGGAAAGAGACATGAGAGAAAAGAGGGAAAAGAGAGAGTTTGTGGAAAAGAGGGACACCAGGGAGAAGAGACGGGAAAGGGCAAAAGAGGGAAAAGAGAGAGTTGAGGGAAAAGAGACGGTAGAGCCAGGCGAGGGGATAGAGGGAAAAGAGGTAAAAGAGACAAGGGAGGGAAAAGAGAGGGTTCATGGAAAAGACGGAAACCCGGGAAAAGAGACAAGTGACGGAAAGGGGGGAAAGAGAGAGTTCGTGTAAAAGAGGGAAAACAGGGAGAAGAGACGGGAAAGGGGAAAAGAGGGAAAACAGAGAGTTGAGGGAATACAGGGAAAAGAGACATGAGCGGGAAAAGTGGGAAAAGAGAGAGTTGAGGGTATATAGGGAATAGAGACATGAGGGGGAAAGCGGGAAAACAGAGAGTTGAGGGAAAAGAGGGAAAACAGAGAAAAGAGACAAGGGAGGGAAAAGATGGAAAAGAGACAAGGGAGGGAAAGGAGGGAAAAGAGAGAGTTGAGGGAAAAGAGACGGGAAAGAGGGAAAAGAGTGATTTGGGGGAAAAGAGAAAAGAGACAGGCTAGGGAAAAGAGGGAAAAGCGAGAGTTGAGGGAATAGACACGAGAGGAAAAAGTGGGGAAAGAGAGAGTTGAGGGAATACAGGGAATAGAGACATGAGAGGGGAAAGTGGGAAAACAGAGAGTTGAGGGAAATGATGGAAACCAGGGAAAAGAGACAGGTGACGGAAAGGAGGGAAAAGAGAGAGTTCGTGGAAAAGAGGGAAACCATGGAGAAGAGACAGGCGAGGGGAAAGAGGGAAAAGAGGTGAAAGAGACAAGCGACAGAAAAGAGGGAAAAGAGAGAGTTCGTGGAAAAGAGGGAAACCAGGGAAAAGAGACATGAGAGGGGAAAAGAGGTAAAATAGACAAGCGAGGGAAAGGAGGGAAAAGAGAGAGTTGAGGGAAACCGGAAGAGGGGCGAGGGCAGAAAGGGAAAAGAGAGAGATGATGAATGAGAAGGGAAAGAGTGAGACGAGTGAAAGGGAATAGACACGAGAGGGAAAAGTGGGAAAAGAGAGAGTTGAGGGAATACAGGGAATAGAGCCATGAGAGGGGAAAGTGGGAAAACAGAGTTGAGGGGAAAGAAGGAAACCAGGGAAAAGAGACAGGTGACGGAAAGGAGGGAAAAGAGAGAGTTCGTGGAAAAGAGGGAAACCATGGAGAAGAGACAGGCGAGGGGAAAGAGGGAAAAGAGGTGAAAGAGACAAGCGACAGAAAAGAGGGAAAAGAGAGAGTTCGTGGAAAAGAGGGAAACCATGGAGAAGAGAGAGGCGAGGGGAAAGAGGGAAAAGAGGTGAAAGAGACAAGCGACAGAAAAGGAGGGAAAAGAGAGAGTTGAGGGAAACCGGAAGAGGGGCAAGGGCAGAAAGGGAAAAGAGAGAGATGATGAATGAGAAGGGAAAGAGTGAGGCGAGTGAAAGGGAATAGACACGAGAGGGGAAAGTGGGAAAAGAGAGAGTTGAGGGAATACAGGGAATAGAGACATGAGAGGGGAAAGTGGGAAAACAGAGTTGAGGGGAAAGAAGGAAACCAGGGAAAAGAGACAGGCGAGGGGAAAGAGGGAAAAGAGGTGAAAGAGACAAGCGACAGAAAAGAGGGAAAAGAGAGAGTTCGTGGAAAAGAGGGAAATCTGGGAAAAGAGACAGGTGACGGAAAGGAGGGAAAAGAGAGAGTTGAGGGAAAATAGGGTAACCAGGGGAAAGAGACATGAGAGAAAAGAGGGAAAAGAGAGAGTTTGTGGAAAAGAGGGACACCAGGGAGAAGAGACGGGAAAGGGCAGAAGAGGGAAAAGAGAGAGTTGAGGGAAAAGAGACGGTAGAGCCAGGCGAGGGGATAGAGGGAAAAGAGGTAAAAGAGACAAGGGAGGGAAAAGAGAGGGTTCATGGAAAAGACGGAAACCCGGGAAAAGAGACAGGTGACGGAAAGGGGGGAAAAGAGAGAGTTCGTGGAAAAGAGGGAAACCAGGGAAAAGAGACATGAGAGGGGAAAAGAGGTAAAATAGACAAGCGAGGGAAAGGAGGGAAAAGAGGGAGTTGAGGGAAACCGGAAGAGGGGCGAGGGCAGAAAGGGAAAAGAGAGAGATGATGAATGAGAAGGGAAAGAGTGAGGCGAGTGAAAGGGAATAGACACGAGAGGGAAAAGTGGGAAAAGAGAGAGTTGAGGGAATACAGGGAATAGAGACATCAGAGGGGAAAGTGGGAAAACAGAGTTGAGGGGAAAGAAGGAAACCAGGGAAAAGAGACAGGTGACGGAAAGGAGGGAAAAGTGAGAGTTCGTGGAAAAGAGGGAAACCATGGAGAAGAGACAGGCGAGGGGAAAGAGGGAAAAGAGGTGAAAGAGACAAGCGACAGAAAAGAGGGAAAAGAGAGAGTTCGTGGAAAAGAGGGAAACCATGGAGAAGAGAGAGGCGAGGGGAAAGAGGGAAAAGAGGTGAAAGAGACAACCGACAGAAAAGGAGGGAAAAGAGAGAGTTGAGGGAAACCGGAAGAGGGGCAAGGGCAGAAAGGGAAAAGAGAGAGATGATGAATGAGAAGGGAAAGAGTGAGGCGAGTGAAAGGGAATAGACACGAGAGGGAAAAGTGGGAAAAGAGAGAGTTGAGGGGAAAGAAGGAAACCAGGGAAAAGAGACAGGCGAGGGGAAAAGAGGGAAAAGAGAGAGTTCGCGGAAAAGAGGGAAATCTGGGAAAAGAGCAGGTGACGGAAAGGAGGGAAAAGAGAGAGTTGAGGGAAAATAGGGTAACCAGGGGAAAGAGACATGAGAGAAAAGAGGGAAAAGAGAGAGTTTGTGGAAAAGAGGGACACCAGGGAGAAGAGACGGGAAAGGGCAAAAGAGGGAAAAGAGAGAGTTGAGGGAAAAGAGATGGTCGAGCCAGGCGAGGGGATAGAGGGAAAAGAGGTAAAAGAGACAAGGGAGGGAAAAGAGAGGGTTCATGGAAAAGACGGAAACCCGGGAAAAGAGACAGGTGACGGAAAGGAGGGAAAAGAGAGAGTTCGTGTAAAAGAGGGAAAACAGGGAGAAGAGACGGGAAAGGGGAAAAGAGGGAAAACAGAGAGTTGAGGGAATACAGGGAAAAGAGACATGAGCGGGGAAAGTGGGAAAAGAGAGAGTTGAGGGTATATAGGGAATAGAGACATGAGGGGGAAAGCGGGAAAACAGAGAGTTGAGGGAAAAGAGGGAAACCAGAAAAAAGAGACAAGGGAGGGAAAGGAGGGAAAAGAGAGAGTTGAGGGAAAAGAGACGGGAAAGAGGGAAAAGAGTGATTTGGGGGAAAAGAGAAAAGAGACAGGCGAGGGAAAAGAGGGAAAAGAGAGAGTTGAGGGAATAGACACGAGAGGAAAAAGTGGGGAAAGAGAGAGTTGAGGGAATACCGGGAATAGAGACATGAGAGGGGAAAGTGGGAAAACAGAGAGTTGAGGGAAAAGATGGAAACCAGGGAAAAGAGACAAGAGAGGGAAAAGATGGAAAAGAGACAAGGGAGGGAAAGGGCGGAAAGAGAGAGTTCAGGGAAAAGAGACGGGAAAGAGGGAAAAGAGTGATTTGGGGGAAAAGAGAAAAGAGACAGGCTAGGGAAAAGAGGGAAAAGAGAGAGTTGAGGGAATAGACACGAGAGGGAAAAGTGGGGAAAGAGAGAGTTGAGGGAATACAGGGAATAGAGACATGAGAGGGGAAAGTGGGAAAACAGAGAGTTGAGGGAAAAGAGGGAAACCAGGGAAAAGAGACAGGTGACGGAAAGGAGGGGAAAGAGAGAGTTCGTGGAAAAGAGGGAAACCATGGAGAAGAGACAGGCGAGGGGAAAGAGGGAAAAGAGGTGAAAGAGACAAGCGACAGAAAAGGAGGGAAAAGAGAGAGTTGAGGGAAACCGGAAGAGGGGCAAGGGCAGAAAGGGTAAAGAGAGAGATGATGAATGAGAAGGGAAAGAGTGAGGCGAGTGAAAGGGAATAGACACGAGAGGGGAAAGTGGGAAAAGAGAGAGTTGAGGGAATACAGGGAATAGAGACATGAGAGGGGAAAGTGGGAAAACAGAGTTGAGGGGAAAGAAGGAAACCAGGGAAAAGAGACAGGCGAGGGGAAAAGAGGGAAAAGAGAGAGTTCGTGGAAAACAGGGAAACCATGGAGAAGAAACAGGCGAGGGGAAAGAGGGAAAAGAGGTGAAAGAGACAAGCGACAGAAAAGGGGGGAAAGAGAGAGTTCATGGAAAAGAGGGAAATCTGGGAAAAGAGACAGGTGACAGAAAGGAGGGAAAAGAGAGAGTTGAGGGAAAATAGGGTAACCAGGGGAAAGAGACATGAGAGAAAAGAGGGAAAAGAGAGAGTTTGTGGAAAAGAGGGACACCAGGGAGAAGAGACGGGAAAGGGCAAAAGAGGGAAAAGAGAGAGTTGAGGGAAAAGAGACGGTAGAGCCAGGCGAGGGGATAGAGGGAAAAGAGGTAAAAGAGACAAGGGAGGGAAAAGAGAGGGTTCATGGAAAAGACGGAAACCCGGGAAAAGAGACAGGTGACGGAAAGGAGGGAAAAGAGAGCGTTCGTGTAAAAGAGGGAAAACAGGGAGAAGAGACGGGAAAGGGGAAAAGAGGGAAAACAGAGAGTTGAGGGAATACAGGGAAAAGAGACATGAGCGGGAAAAGTGGGAAAAGAGAGAGTTGAGGGTATATAGGGCATAGAGACATGAGGGGGAAAGCGGGCAAACAGAGAGTTGAGGGAAAAGATGGAAACCAGGGAAAAGAGACAAGAGAGGGAAAAGATGGAAAAGAGACAAGGGAGGGAAAGGAGGGAAAAGAGAGAGTTGAGGGAATAGACACGAGAGGAAAAAGTGGGGAAAGAGA
The DNA here is from genome assembly GCA_028022735.1 of Gypaetus barbatus. Classification (NCBI taxonomy): domain Eukaryota; kingdom Metazoa; phylum Chordata; class Aves; order Accipitriformes; family Accipitridae; genus Gypaetus; species Gypaetus barbatus. Next base: position 27,246,686 of record CM051561.1, on the reverse strand, counting down.
GAGTTGAGGGAATACAGGGAATAGAGACATGAGAGGGGGAAGTCGGAAAACAGAGAGTTGAGGGAAAAGATTGAAGCTAGGGAAAAGAGACAGGTGACGGAAAGGAGGGGAAAGAGAGAGTTCGTGGAAAAGAGGGAAACCATGGAGAAGTGACAGGCGAGGGGAAAGAGGGAAAAGAGGTGAAAGAGACAAGCGACAGAAAAGAGGGAAAAGAGAGAGTTCGTGGAAAAGAGGGAAACCAGGGAAAAGAGACATGAGAGGGGAAAAGAGGTAAAATAGACAAGCGAGGGAAAGGAGGGAAAAGAGAGAGTTGAGGGAAACCGGAAGAGGGGCGAGGGCAGAAAGGGAAAAGAGAGAGATGATGAATGAGAAGGGAAAGAGTGAGGCGAGTGAAAGGGAATAGACACGAGAGGGGAAAGTGGGAAAAGAGAGAGTTGAGGGAATACAGGGAATAGAGACATGAGAGGGGAAAGTGGGAAAACAGAGTTGAGGGGAAAGAAGGAAACCAGGGAAAAGAGACAGGCGAGGGGAAAAGAGGGAAAAGAGAGAGTTCGTGGAAAAGAGGGAAACCATGGAGAAGAGACAGGCGAGGGGAAAGAGGGAAAAGAGGTGAAAGAGACAAGCGACAGAAAAGAGGGAAAAGAGAGAGTTCGTGGAAAAGAGGGAAATCTGGGAAAAGAGACAGGTGACGGAAAGGAGGGAAAAGAGAGAGTTGAGGGAAAATAGGGTAACCAGGGGAAAGAGACATGAGAGAAAAGAGGGAAAAGAGAGAGTTTGTGGAAAAGAGGGACACCAGGGAGAAGAGACGGGAAAGGGCAAAAGAGGGAAAAGAGAGAGTTGAGGGAAAAGAGATGGTCGAGCCAGGCGAGGGGATAGAGGGAAAAGAGGTAAAAGAGACAAGGGAGGGAAAAGAGAGGGTTCATGGAAAAGACGGAAACCCGGGAAAAGAGACAGGTGACGGAAAGGAGGGAAAAGAGAGAGTTCGTGTAAAAGAGGGAAAACAGGGAGAAGAGACGGGAAAGGGGAAAAGAGGGAAAACAGAGAGTTGAGGGAATACAGGGAAAAGAGACATGAGCGGGAAAAGTGGGAAAAGAGAGAGTTGAGGGTATATAGGGAATAGAGACATGACGGGGAAAGCGGGAAAACAGAGAGTTGAGGGAAAAGAGGGAAACCAGAGAAAAGAGACAAGGGAGGGAAAGGAGGGAAAAGAGAGAGTTGAGGGAAAAGAGACGGGAAAGAGGGAAAAGAGTGATTTGGGGAAAAGAGAAAAGAGACAGGCTAGGGAAAAGAGGGAAAAGAGAGAGTTGAGGGAATAGACACGAGAGGAAAAAGTGGGGAAAGAGAGAGTTGAGGGAATACAGGGAATAGAGACATGAGAGGGGGAAGTGGGAAAACAGAGAGTTGAGGGAAAAGATTGAAACCAGGGAAAAGAGACAGGTGACGGAAAGGAGGGGAAAGAGAGAGTTCGTGGAAAAGAGGGAAACCATGGAGAAGAGACAGGCGAGGGGAAAGAGGGAAAAGAGGTGAAAGAGACAAGCGACAGAAAAGAGGGAAAAGAGAGAGTTCGTGGAAAAGAGGGAAACCAGGGAAAAGAGACATGAGAGGGGAAAAGAGGTAAAATAGACAAGCGAGGGAAAGGAGGGAAAAGAGAGAGTTGAGGGAAACCGGAAGAGGGGCGAGGGCAGAAAGGGAAAAGAGAGAGATGATGAATGAGAAGGGAAAGAGTGAGGCGAGTGAAAGGGAATAGACACGAGAGGGGAAAGTGGGAAAAGAGAGAGTTGAGGGAATACAGGGAATAGAGACATGAGAGGGGAAAGTGGGAAAACAGAGTTGAGGGGAAAGAAGGAAACCAGGGAAAAGAGACAGGCGAGGGGAAAAGAGGGAAAAGAGAGAGTTCGTGGAAAAGAGGGAAACCATGGAGAAGAGACAGGCGAGGGGAAAGAGGGAAAAGAGGTGAAAGAGACAAGCGACAGAAAAGAGGGAAAAGAGAGAGTTCGTGGAAAAGAGGGAAATCTGGGAAAAGAGACAGGTGACGGAAAGGAGGGAAAAGAGAGTTGAGGGAAAATAGGGTAACCAGGGGAAAGAGACATGAGAGAAAAGAGGGAAAAGAGAGAGTTTGTGGAAAAGAGGGACACCAGGGAGAAGAGACGGGAAAGGGCAAAAGAGGGAAAAGAGAGAGTTGAGGGAAAAGAGATGGTCGAGCCAGGCGAGGGGATAGAGGGAAAAGAGGTAAAAGAGACAAGGGAGGGAAAAGAGAGGCTTCATGGAAAAGACGGAAACCCGGGAAAAGAGACAGGTGACGGAAAGGAGGGAAAAGAGAGAGTTCGTGTAAAAGAGGGAAAACAGGGAGAAGAGACGGGAAAGGGGAAAAGAGGGAAAACAGAGAGTTGAGGGAATACAGGGAAAAGAGACATGAGCGGGAAAAGTGGGAAAAGAGAGAGTTGAGGGTATATAGGGAATAGAGACATGACGGGGAAAGCGGGAAAACAGAGAGTTGAGGGAAAAGAGGGAAACCAGAGAAAAGAGACAAGGGAGGGAAAGGAGGGAAAAGAGAGAGTTGAGGGAAAAGAGACGGGAAAGAGGGAAAAGAGTGATTTGGGGAAAAGAGAAAAGAGACAGGCTAGGGAAAAGAGGGAAAAGAGAGAGTTGAGGGAATAGACACAAGAGGGAAAAGTGGGGAAAGAGAGAGTTGAGGGAATACAGGGAATAGAGACATGAGAGGGGGAAGTGGGAAAACAGAGAGTTGAGGGAAAAGATTGAAACCAGGGAAAAGAGACAGGTGACGGAAAGGAGGGGAAAGAGAGAGTTCGTGGAAAAGAGGGAAACCATGGAGAAGAGACAGGCGAGGGGAAAGAGGGAAAAGAGGTGAAAGAGACAAGCGACAGAAAAGAGGGAAAAGAGAGAGTTCGTGGAAAAGAGGGAAACCAGGGAAAAGAGACATGAGAGGGGAAAAGAGGTAAAATAGACAAGCGAGGGAAAGGAGGGAAAAGAGAGAGTTGAGGGAAACCGGAAGAGGGGCGAGGGCAGAAAGGGAAAAGAGAGAGATGATGAATGAGAAGGGAAAGAGTGAGGCGAGTGAAAGGGAATAGACACGAGAGGGGAAAGTGGGAAAAGAGAGAGTTGAGGGAATACAGGGAATAGAGACATGAGAGGGGAAAGTGGGAAAACAGAGTTGAGGGGAAAGAAGGAAACCAGGGAAAAGAGACAGGCGAGGGGAAAAGAGGGAAAAGAGAGAGTTCGTGGAAAACAGGGAAACCATGGAGAAGAGACAGGCGAGGGGAAAGAGGGAAAAGAGGTGAAAGAGACAAGCGACAGAAAAGAGGGAAAAGAGAGAGTTCGTGGAAAAGAGGGAAATCTGGGAAAAGAGACAGGTGACGGAAAGGAGGGAAAAGAGAGAGTTGAGGGAAAATAGGGTAACCAGGGGAAAGAGACATGAGAGAAAAGAGGGAAAAGAGAGAGTTTGTGGAAAAGAGGGACACCAGGGAGAAGAGACGGGAAAGGGCAAAAGAGGGAAAAGAGAGAGTTGAGGGAAAAGAGACGGTCGAGCCAGGCGAGGGGATAGAGGGAAAAGAGGTAAAAGAGACAAGGGAGGGAAAAGAGAGGGTTCATGGAAAAGACAGAAACCCGGGAAAAGAGACAGGTGACGGAAAGGAGGGAAAAGAGAGAGTTCGTGTAAAAGAGGGAAAACAGGGAGAAGAGACGGGAAAGGGGAAAAGAGGGAAAACAGAGAGTTGAGGGAATACAGGGAAAAGAGACATGAGCGGGAAAAGTGGGAAAAGAGAGAGTTGAGGGTATATAGGGCATAGAGACATGAGGGGGAAAGCGGGCAAACAGAGAGTTGAGGGAAAAGATGGAAACCAGGGAAAAGAGACAAGAGAGGGAAAAGATGGAAAAGAGACAAGGGAGGGAAAGGAGGGAAAAGAGAGAGTTGAGGGAAAAGAGACGGGAAAGAGGGAAAAGAGTGATTTGGGGGAAAAGAGAAAAGAGACAGGCTAGGGAAAAGAGGGAAAAGAGAGAGTTGAGGGAATAGACACGAGAGGAAAAAGTGGGGAAAGAGAGAGTTGAGGGAATACAGGGAATAGAGACATGAGGGGGGGAAGTGGGAAAACAGAGAGTTGAGGGAAAAGATGGAAACCAGGGAAAAGAGACAGGTGACGGAAAGGAGGGGAAAGAGAGAGTTCGTGGAAAAGAGGGAAACCATGGAGAAGAGACAGGCGAGGGGAAAGAGGGAAAAGAGGTGAAAGAGACAAGCGACAGAAAAGAGGGAAAAGAGAGAGTTCGTGGAAAAGAGGGAAACCAGGGAAAAGAGACATGAGAGGGGAAAAGAGGTAAAATAGACAAGCGAGGGAAAGGAGGGAAAAGAGAGAGTTGAGGGAAACCGGAAGAGGGGCGAGGGCAGAAAGGGAAAAGAGAGAGATGATGAATGAGAAGGGAAAGAGTGAGGCGAGTGAAAGGGAATAGACACGAGAGGGAAAAGTGGGAAAAGAGAGAGTTGAGGGAATACAGGGAATAGAGACATGAGAGGGGAAAGTGGGAAAACAGAGTTGAGGGGAAAGAAGGAAACCAGGGAAAAGAGACAGGCGAGGGGAAAAGAGGGAAAAGAGAGAGTTCGTGGAAAAGAGGGAAACCATGGAGAAGAGACAGGCGAGGGGAAAGAGGGAAAAGAGGTGAAAGAGACAAGCGACAGAAAAGAGGGAAAAGAGAGAGTTCGTGGAAAAGAGGGAAATCTGGGAAAAGAGACAGGTGACGGAAAGGAGGGAAAAGAGAGTTGAGGGAAAATAGGGTAACCAGGGGAAAGAGACATGAGAGAAAAGAGGGAAAAGAGAGAGTTTGTGGAAAAGAGGGACACCAGGGAGAAGAGACGGGAAAGGGCAAAAGAGGGAAAAGAGAGAGTTGAGGGAAAAGAGATGGTCGAGCCAGGCGAGGGGATAGAGGGAAAAGAGGTAAAAGAGACAAGGGAGGGAAAAGAGAGGCTTCATGGAAAAGACGGAAACCCGGGAAAAGAGACAGGTGACGGAAAGGAGGGAAAAGAGAGAGTTCGTGTAAAAGAGGGAAAACAGGGAGAAGAGACGGGAAAGGGGAAAAGAGGGAAAACAGAGAGTTGAGGGAATACAGGGAAAAGAGACATGAGCGGGAAAAGTGGGAAAAGAGAGAGTTGAGGGTATATAGGGAATAGAGACATGAGGGGGAAAGCGGGAAAACAGAGAGTTGAGGGAAAAGAGGGAAACCAGAGAAAAGAGACAAGGGAGGGAAAGGAGGGAAAAGAGAGAGTTGAGGGAAAAGAGACGGGAAAGAGGGAAAAGAGTGATTTGGGGAAAAGAGAAAAGAGACAGGCTAGGGAAAAGAGGGAAAAGCGAGAGTTGAGGGAATAGACACGAGAGGAAAAAGTGGGGAAAGAGAGAGTTGAGGGAATACAGGGAATAGAGACATGAGAGGGGAAAGTGGGAAAACAGAGAGTTGAGGGAAAAGATGGAAACCAGGGAAAAGAGACAGGTGACGGAAAGGAGGGAAAAGAGAGAGTTCGTGGAAAAGAGGGAAACCATGGAGAAGAGACAGGCGAGGGGAAAGAGGGAAAAGAGGTGAAAGAGACAAGCGACAGAAAAGAGGGAAAAGAGAGAGTTCGTGGAAAAGAGGGAAACCAGGGAAAAGAGACATGAGAGGGGAAAAGAGGTAAAAAAGACAAGCGAGGGAAAGGAGGGAAAAGAGAGAGTTGAGGGAAACCGGAAGAGGGGCGAGGGCAGAAAGGGAAAAGAGAGAGATGATGAATGAGAAGGGAAAGAGTGAGGCGAGTGAAAGGGAATAGACACGAGAGGGGAAAGTGGGAAAAGAGAGAGTTGAGGGAATACAGGGAATAGAGACATGAGAGGGGAAAGTGGGAAAACAGAGTTGAGGGGAAAGAAAGAAACCAGGGAAAAGAGACAGGCGAGGGGAAAAGAGGGAAAAGAGAGAGTTCGTGGAAAACAGGGAAACCATGGAGAAGAAACAGGCGAGGGGAAAGAGGGAAAAGAGGTGAAAGAGACAAGCGACAGAAAAGAGGGAAAAGAGAGAGTTCGTGGAAAAGAGGGAAATCTGGGAAAAGAGACAGGTGACGGAAAGGAGGGAAAAGAGAGAGTTGAGGGAAAATAGGGTAACCAGGGGAAAGAGACATGAGAGAAAAGAGGGAAAAGAGAGAGTTTGTGGAAAAGAGGGACACCAGGGAGAAGAGACGGGAAAGGGCAGAAGAGGGAAAAGAGAGAGTTGAGGGAAAAGAGACGGTAGAGCCAGGCGAGGGGATAGAGGGAAAAGAGGTAAAAGAGACAAGGGAGGGAAAAGAGAGGGTTCATGGAAAAGACGGAAACCCGGGAAAAGAGACAGGTGACGGAAAGGGGGGAAAAGAGAGAGTTCGTGTAAAAGAGGGAAAACAGGGAGAAGAGACGGGAAAGGGGAAAAGAGGGAAAACAGAGAGTTGAGGGAATACAGGGAAAAGAGACATGAGCGGGAAAAGTGGGGAAAGAGAGAGTTGAGGGTATATAGGGAATAGAGACATGAGGGGGAAAGCGGGAAAACAGAGAGTTGAGGGAAAAGATGGAAACCAGGGAAAAGAGACAAGAGAGGGAAAAGATGGAAAAGAGAAAAGGGAGGGAAAGGAGGGAAAAGAGAGAGTTGAGGGAAAAGAGAAGGGAAAGAGGGAAAAGAGTGATTTGGGGGAAAAGAGAAAAGAGACAGGCTAGGGAAAAGAGGGAAAAGCGAGAGTTGAGGGAATAGACACGAGAGGAAAAAGTGGGGAAAGAGAGAGTTGAGAGAATACAGGGAATAGAGACATGAGAGGGGAAAGTGGGAAAACAGAGAGTTGAGGGAAAAGATGGAAACCAGGGAAAAGAGACAGGTGACGGAAAGGAGGGAAAAGAGAGAGTTCGTGGAAAAGAGGGAAACCATGGAGAAGAGACAGGCGAGGGGAAAGAGGGAAAAGAGGTGAAAGAGACAAGCGACAGAAAAGAGGGAAAAGAGAGAGTTCGTGGAAAAGAGGGAAACCAGGGAAAAGAGACATGAGAGGGGAAAAGAGGTAAAATAGACAAGCGAGGGAAAGGAGGGAAAAGAGGGAGTTGAGGGAAACCGGAAGAGGGGCGAGGGCAGAAAGGGAAAAGAGAGAGATGATGAATGAGAAGGGAAAGAGTGAGGCGAGTGAAAGGGAATAGACACGAGAGGGAAAAGTGGGAAAAGAGAGAGTTGAGGGAATACAGGGAATAGAGACATCAGAGGGGAAAGTGGGAAAACAGAGTTGAGGGGAAAGAAGGAAACCAGGGAAAAGAGACAGGTGACGGAAAGGAGGGAAAAGTGAGAGTTCGTGGAAAAGAGGGAAACCATGGAGAAGAGACAGGCGAGGGGAAAGAGGGAAAAGAGGTGAAAGAGACAAGCGACAGAAAAGAGGGAAAAGAGAGAGTTCGTGGAAAAGAGGGAAACCATGGAGAAGAGAGAGGCGAGGGGAAAGAGGGAAAAGAGGTGAAAGAGACAACCGACAGAAAAGGAGGGAAAAGAGAGAGTTGAGGGAAACCGGAAGAGGGGCAAGGGCAGAAAGGGAAAAGAGAGAGATGATGAATGAGAAGGGAAAGAGTGAGGCGAGTGAAAGGGAATAGACACGAGAGGGAAAAGTGGGAAAAGAGAGAGTTGAGGGGAAAGAAGGAAACCAGGGAAAAGAGACAGGCGAGGGGAAAAGAGGGAAAAGAGAGAGTTCGCGGAAAAGAGGGAAATCTGGGAAAAGAGCAGGTGACGGAAAGGAGGGAAAAGAGAGAGTTGAGGGAAAATAGGGTAACCAGGGGAAAGAGACATGAGAGAAAAGAGGGAAAAGAGAGAGTTTGTGGAAAAGAGGGACACCAGGGAGAAGAGACGGGAAAGGGCAAAAGAGGGAAAAGAGAGAGTTGAGGGAAAAGAGATGGTCGAGCCAGGCGAGGGGATAGAGGGAAAAGAGGTAAAAGAGACAAGGGAGGGAAAAGAGAGGGTTCATGGAAAAGACGGAAACCCGGGAAAAGAGACAGGTGACGGAAAGGAGGGAAAAGAGAGAGTTCGTGTAAAAGAGGGAAAACAGGGAGAAGAGACGGGAAAGGGGAAAAGAGGGAAAACAGAGAGTTGAGGGAATACAGGGAAAAGAGACATGAGCGGGGAAAGTGGGAAAAGAGAGAGTTGAGGGTATATAGGGAATAGAGACATGAGGGGGAAAGCGGGAAAACAGAGAGTTGAGGGAAAAGAGGGAAACCAGAAAAAAGAGACAAGGGAGGGAAAGGAGGGAAAAGAGAGAGTTGAGGGAAAAGAGACGGGAAAGAGGGAAAAGAGTGATTTGGGGGAAAAGAGAAAAGAGACAGGCGAGGGAAAAGAGGGAAAAGAGAGAGTTGAGGGAATAGACACGAGAGGAAAAAGTGGGGAAAGAGAGAGTTGAGGGAATACCGGGAATAGAGACATGAGAGGGGAAAGTGGGAAAACAGAGAGTTGAGGGAAAAGATGGAAACCAGGGAAAAGAGACAAGAGAGGGAAAAGATGGAAAAGAGACAAGGGAGGGAAAGGGCGGAAAGAGAGAGTTCAGGGAAAAGAGACGGGAAAGAGGGAAAAGAGTGATTTGGGGGAAAAGAGAAAAGAGACAGGCTAGGGAAAAGAGGGAAAAGAGAGAGTTGAGGGAATAGACACGAGAGGGAAAAGTGGGGAAAGAGAGAGTTGAGGGAATACAGGGAATAGAGACATGAGAGGGGAAAGTGGGAAAACAGAGAGTTGAGGGAAAAGAGGGAAACCAGGGAAAAGAGACAGGTGACGGAAAGGAGGGGAAAGAGAGAGTTCGTGGAAAAGAGGGAAACCATGGAGAAGAGACAGGCGAGGGGAAAGAGGGAAAAGAGGTGAAAGAGACAAGCGACAGAAAAGGAGGGAAAAGAGAGAGTTGAGGGAAACCGGAAGAGGGGCAAGGGCAGAAAGGGTAAAGAGAGAGATGATGAATGAGAAGGGAAAGAGTGAGGCGAGTGAAAGGGAATAGACACGAGAGGGGAAAGTGGGAAAAGAGAGAGTTGAGGGAATACAGGGAATAGAGACATGAGAGGGGAAAGTGGGAAAACAGAGTTGAGGGGAAAGAAGGAAACCAGGGAAAAGAGACAGGCGAGGGGAAAAGAGGGAAAAGAGAGAGTTCGTGGAAAACAGGGAAACCATGGAGAAGAAACAGGCGAGGGGAAAGAGGGAAAAGAGGTGAAAGAGACAAGCGACAGAAAAGGGGGGAAAGAGAGAGTTCATGGAAAAGAGGGAAATCTGGGAAAAGAGACAGGTGACAGAAAGGAGGGAAAAGAGAGAGTTGAGGGAAAATAGGGTAACCAGGGGAAAGAGACATGAGAGAAAAGAGGGAAAAGAGAGAGTTTGTGGAAAAGAGGGACACCAGGGAGAAGAGACGGGAAAGGGCAAAAGAGGGAAAAGAGAGAGTTGAGGGAAAAGAGACGGTAGAGCCAGGCGAGGGGATAGAGGGAAAAGAGGTAAAAGAGACAAGGGAGGGAAAAGAGAGGGTTCATGGAAAAGACGGAAACCCGGGAAAAGAGACAGGTGACGGAAAGGAGGGAAAAGAGAGCGTTCGTGTAAAAGAGGGAAAACAGGGAGAAGAGACGGGAAAGGGGAAAAGAGGGAAAACAGAGAGTTGAGGGAATACAGGGAAAAGAGACATGAGCGGGAAAAGTGGGAAAAGAGAGAGTTGAGGGTATATAGGGAATAGAGACATGACGGGGAAAGCGGGAAAACAGAGAGTTGAGGGAAAAGAGGGAAACCAGAGAAAAGAGACAAGGGAGGGAAAGGAGGGAAAAGAGAGAGTTGAGGGAAAAGAGACGGGAAAGAGGGAAAAGAGTGATTTGGGGAAAAGAGAAAAGAGACAGGCTAGGGAAAAGAGGGAAAAGAGAGAGTTGAGGGAATAGACACGAGAGGAAAAAGTGGGGAAAGAGAGAGTTGAGGGAATACAGGGAATAGAGACATGAGAGGGGGAAGTGGGAAAACAGAGAGTTGAGGGAAAAGATTGAAACCAGGGAAAAGAGACAGGTGACGGAAAGGAGGGGAAAGAGAGAGTTCGTGGAAAAGAGGGAAACCATGGAGAAGAGACAGGCGAGGGGAAAGAGGGAAAAGAGGTGAAAGAGACAAGCGACAGAAAAGAGGGAAAAGAGAGAGTTCGTGGAAAAGAGGGAAACCAGGGAAAAGAGACATGAGAGGGGAAAAGAGGTAAAATAGACAAGCGAGGGAAAGGAGGGAAAAGAGAGAGTTGAGGGAAACCGGAAGAGGGGCGAGGGCAGAAAGGGAAAAGAGAGAGATGATGAATGAGAAGGGAAAGAGTGAGGCGAGTGAAAGGGAATAGACACGAGAGGGGAAAGTGGGAAAAGAGAGAGTTGAGGGAATACAGGGAATAGAGACATGAGAGGGGAAAGTGGGAAAACAGAGTTGAGGGGAAAGAAGGAAACCAGGGAAAAGAGACAGGCGAGGGGAAAAGAGGGAAAAGAGAGAGTTCGTGGAAAAGAGGGAAACCATGGAGAAGAGACAGGCGAGGGGAAAGAGGGAAAAGAGGTGAAAGAGACAAGCGACAGAAAAGAGGGAAAAGAGAGAGTTCGTGGAAAAGAGGGAAATCTGGGAAAAGAGACAGGTGACGGAAAGGAGGGAAAAGAGAGTTGAGGGAAAATAGGGTAACCAGGGGAAAGAGACATGAGAGAAAAGAGGGAAAAGAGAGAGTTTGTGGAAAAGAGGGACACCAGGGAGAAGAGACGGGAAAGGGCAAAAGAGGGAAAAGAGAGAGTTGAGGGAAAAGAGATGGTCGAGCCAGGCGAGGGGATAGAGGGAAAAGAGGTAAAAGAGACAAGGGAGGGAAAAGAGAGGCTTCATGGAAAAGACGGAAACCCGGGAAAAGAGACAGGTGACGGAAAGGAGGGAAAAGAGAGAGTTCGTGTAAAAGAGGGAAAACAGGGAGAAGAGACGGGAAAGGGGAAAAGAGGGAAAACAGAGAGTTGAGGGAATACAGGGAAAAGAGACATGAGCGGGAAAAGTGGGAAAAGAGAGAGTTGAGGGTATATAGGGAATAGAGACATGACGGGGAAAGCGGGAAAACAGAGAGTTGAGGGAAAAGAGGGAAACCAGAGAAAAGAGACAAGGGAGGGAAAGGAGGGAAAAGAGAGAGTTGAGGGAAAAGAGACGGGAAAGAGGGAAAAGAGTGATTTGGGGAAAAGAGAAAAGAGACAGGCTAGGGAAAAGAGGGAAAAGAGAGAGTTGAGGGAATAGACACAAGAGGGAAAAGTGGGGAAAGAGAGAGTTGAGGGAATACAGGGAATAGAGACATGAGAGGGGGAAGTGGGAAAACAGAGAGTTGAGGGAAAAGATTGAAACCAGGGAAAAGAGACAGGTGACGGAAAGGAGGGGAAAGAGAGAGTTCGTGGAAAAGAGGGAAACCATGGAGAAGAGACAGGCGAGGGGAAAGAGGGAAAAGAGGTGAAAGAGACAAGCGACAGAAAAGAGGGAAAAGAGAGAGTTCGTGGAAAAGAGGGAAACCAGGGAAAAGAGACATGAGAGGGGAAAAGAGGTAAAATAGACAAGCGAGGGAAAGGAGGGAAAAGAGAGAGTTGAGGGAAACCGGAAGAGGGGCGAGGGCAGAAAGGGAAAAGAGAGAGATGATGAATGAGAAGGGAAAGAGTGAGGCGAGTGAAAGGGAATAGACACGAGAGGGGAAAGTGGGAAAAGAGAGAGTTGAGGGAATACAGGGAATAGAGACATGAGAGGGGAAAGTGGGAAAACAGAGTTGAGGGGAAAGAAGGAAACCAGGGAAAAGAGACAGGCGAGGGGAAAAGAGGGAAAAGAGAGAGTTCGTGGAAAAGAGGGAAACCATGGAGAAGAGACAGGCGAGGGGAAAGAGGGAAAAGAGGTGAAAGAGACAAGCGACAGAAAAGAGGGAAAAGAGAGAGTTCGTGGAAAAGAGGGAAATCTGGGAAAAGAGACAGGTGACGGAAAGGAGGGAAAAGAGAGAGTTGAGGGAAAATAGGGTAACCAGGGGAAAGAGACATGAGAGAAAAGAGGGAAAAGAGAGAGTTTGTGGAAAAGAGGGACACCAGGGAGAAGAGACGGGAAAGGGCAAAAGAGGGAAAAGAGAGAGTTGAGGGAAAAGAGACGGTCGAGCCAGGCGAGGGGATAGAGGGAAAAGAGGTAAAAGAGACAAGGGAGGGAAAAGAGAGGGTTCATGGAAAAGACAGAAACCCGGGAAAAGAGACAGGTGACGGAAAGGAGGGAAAAGAGAGAGTTCGTGTAAAAGAGGGAAAACAGGGAGAAGAGACGGGAAAGGGGAAAAGAGGGAAAACAGAGAGTTGAGGGAATACAGGGAAAAGAGACATGAGCGGGAAAAGTGGGAAAAGAGAGAGTTGAGGGTATATAGGGCATAGAGACATGAGGGGGAAAGCGGGCAAACAGAGAGTTGAGGGAAAAGATGGAAACCAGGGAAAAGAGACAAGAGAGGGAAAAGATGGAAAAGAGACAAGGGAGGGAAAGGAGGGAAAAGAGAGAGTTGAGGGAAAAGAGACGGGAAAGAGGGAAAAGAGTGATTTGGGGGAAAAGAGAAAAGAGACAGGCTAGGGAAAAGAGGGAAAAGAGAGAGTTGAGGGAATAGACACGAGAGGAAAAAGTGGGGAAAGAGAGAGTTGAGGGAATACAGGGAATAGAGACATGAGGGGGGGAAGTGGGAAAACAGAGAGTTGAGGGAAAAGATGGAAACCAGGGAAAAGAGACAGGTGACGGAAAGGAGGGGAAAGAGAGAGTTCGTGGAAAAGAGGGAAACCATGGAGAAGAGACAGGCGAGGGGAAAGAGGGAAAAGAGGTGAAAGAGACAAGCGACAGAAAAGAGGGAAAAGAGAGAGTTCGTGGAAAAGAGGGAAACCAGGGAAAAGAGACATGAGAGGGGAAAAGAGGTAAAATAGACAAGCGAGGGAAAGGAGGGAAAAGAGAGAGTTGAGGGAAACCGGAAGAGGGGCGAGGGCAGAAAGGGAAAAGAGAGAGATGATGAATGAGAAGGGAAAGAGTGAGGCGAGTGAAAGGGAATAGACACGAGAGGGAAAAGTGGGAAAAGAGAGAGTTGAGGGAATACAGGGAATAGAGACATGAGAGGGGAAAGTGGGAAAACAGAGTTGAGGGGAAAGAAGGAAACCAGGGAAAAGAGACAGGCGAGGGGAAAAGAGGGAAAAGAGAGAGTTCGTGGAAAAGAGGGAAACCATGGAGAAGAGACAGGCGAGGGGAAAGAGGGAAAAGAGGTGAAAGAGACAAGCGACAGAAAAGAGGGAAAAGAGAGAGTTCGTGGAAAAGAGGGAAATCTGGGAAAAGAGACAGGTGACGGAAAGGAGGGAAAAGAGAGTTGAGGGAAAATAGGGTAACCAGGGGAAAGAGACATGAGAGAAAAGAGGGAAAAGAGAGAGTTTGTGGAAAAGAGGGACACCAGGGAGAAGAGACGGGAAAGGGCAAAAGAGGGAAAAGAGAGAGTTGAGGGAAAAGAGATGGTCGAGCCAGGCGAGGGGATAGAGGGAAAAGAGGTAAAAGAGACAAGGGAGGGAAAAGAGAGGCTTCATGGAAAAGACGGAAACCCGGGAAAAGAGACAGGTGACGGAAAGGAGGGAAAAGAGAGAGTTCGTGTAAAAGAGGGAAAACAGGGAGAAGAGACGGGAAAGGGGAAAAGAGGGAAAACAGAGAGTTGAGGGAATACAGGGAAAAGAGACATGAGCGGGAAAAGTGGGAAAAGAGAGAGTTGAGGGTATATAGGGAATAGAGACATGAGGGGGAAAGCGGGAAAACAGAGAGTTGAGGGAAAAGAGGGAAACCAGAGAAAAGAGACAAGGGAGGGAAAGGAGGGAAAAGAGAGAGTTGAGGGAAAAGAGACGGGAAAGAGGGAAAAGAGTGATTTGGGGAAAAGAGAAAAGAGACAGGCTAGGGAAAAGAGGGAAAAGCGAGAGTTGAGGGAATAGACACGAGAGGAAAAAGTGGGGAAAGAGAGAGTTGAGGGAATACAGGGAATAGAGACATGAGAGGGGAAAGTGGGAAAACAGAGAGTTGAGGGAAAAGATGGAAACCAGGGAAAAGAGACAGGTGACGGAAAGGAGGGAAAAGAGAGAGTTCGTGGAAAAGAGGGAAACCATGGAGAAGAGACAGGCGAGGGGAAAGAGGGAAAAGAGGTGAAAGAGACAAGCGACAGAAAAGAGGGAAAAGAGAGAGTTCGTGGAAAAGAGGGAAACCAGGGAAAAGAGACATGAGAGGGGAAAAGAGGTAAAAAAGACAAGCGAGGGAAAGGAGGGAAAAGAGAGAGTTGAGGGAAACCGGAAGAGGGGCGAGGGCAGAAAGGGAAAAGAGAGAGATGATGAATGAGAAGGGAAAGAGTGAGGCGAGTGAAAGGGAATAGACACGAGAGGGGAAAGTGGGAAAAGAGAGAGTTGAGGGAATACAGGGAATAGAGACATGAGAGGGGAAAGTGGGAAAACAGAGTTGAGGGGAAAGAAAGAAACCAGGGAAAAGAGACAGGCGAGGGGAAAAGAGGGAAAAGAGAGAGTTCGTGGAAAACAGGGAAACCATGGAGAAGAAACAGGCGAGGGGAAAGAGGGAAAAGAGGTGAAAGAGACAAGCGACAGAAAAGGGGGGAAAGAGAGAGTTCGTGGAAAAGAGGGAAATCTGGGAAAAGAGACAGGTGACAGAAAGGAGGGAAAAGAGAGAGTTGAGGGAAAATAGGGTAACCAGGGGAAAGAGACATGAGAGAAAAGAGGGAAAAGAGAGAGTTTGTGGAAAAGAGGGACACCAGGGAGAAGAGACGGGAAAGGGCAAAAGAGGGAAAAGAGAGAGTTGAGGGAAAAGAGACGGTAGAGCCAAGCGAGGGGATAGAGGGAAAAGAGGTAAAAGAGACAAGGGAGGGAAAAGAGAGGGTTCATGGAAAAGACGGAAACCCGGGAAAAGAGACAGGTGACGGAAAGGAGGGAAAAGAGAGCGTTCGTGTAAAAGAGGGAAAACAGGGAGAAGAGACGGGAAAGGGGAAAAGAGGGAAAACAGAGAGTTGAGGGAATACAGGGAAAAGAGACATGAGCGGGAAAAGTGGGAAAAGAGAGAGTTGAGGGTATATAGGGCATAGAGACATGAGGGGGAAAGCGGGCAAACAGAGAGTTGAGGGAAAAGATGGAAACCAGGGAAAAGAGACAAGAGAGGGAAAAGATGGAAAAGAGACAAGGGAGGGAAAGGAGGGAAAAGAGAGAGTTGAGGGAAAAGAGACGGGAAAGAGGGAAAAGAGTGATTTGGGGGAAAAGAGAAAAGAGACAGGCTAGGGAAAAGAGGGAAAAGAGAGAGTTGAGGGAATAGACACGAGAGGAAAAAGTGGGGAAAGAGAGAGTTGAGGGAATACAGGGAATAGAGACATGAGAGGGGGAAGTGGGAAAACAGAGAGTTGAGGGAAAAGATTGAAACCAGGGAAAAGAGACAGGTGACGGAAAGGAGGGGAAAGAGAGAGTTCGTGGAAAAGAGGGAAACCATGGAGAAGAGACAGGCGAGGGGAAAGAGGGAAAAGAGGTGAAAGAGACAAGCGACAGAAAAGAGGGAAAAGAGAGAGTTCGTGGAAAAGAGGGAAACCAGGGAAAAGAGACATGAGAGGGGAAAAGAGGTAAAATAGACAAGCGAGGGAAAGGAGGGAAAAGAGAGAGTTGAGGGAAACCGGAAGAGGGGCGAGGGCAGAAAGGGAAAAGAGAGAGATGATGAATGAGAAGGGAAAGAGTGAGGCGAGTGAAAGGGAATAGACATGAGAGGGGAAAGTGGGAAAACAGAGTTGAGGGGAAAGAAGGAAACCAGGGAAAAGAGACAGGCGAGGGGAAAAGAGGGAAAAGAGAGAGTTCGTGGAAAAGAGGGGAACCATGGAGAAGAGACAGGCGAGGGGAAAGAGGGAAAAGAGGTGAAAGAGACAAGCGACAGAAAAGAGGGAAAAGAGAGAGTTCGTGGAAAAGAGGGAAATCTGGGAAAAGAGACAGGTGACGGAAAGGAGGGAAAAGAGAGAGTTGAGGGAAAATAGGGTAACCAGGGGAAAGAGACATGAGAGAAAAGAGGGAAAAGAGAGAGTTTGTGGAAAAGAGGGACACCAGGGAGAAGAGACGGGAAAGGGCAGAAGAGGGAAAAGAGAGAGTTGAGGGAAAAGAGACGGTAGAGCCAGGCGAGGGGATAGAGGGAAAAGAGGTAAAAGAGACAAGGGAGGGAAAAGAGAGGGTTCATGGAAAAGACGGAAACCCGGGAAAAGAGACAGGTGACGGAAAGGGGGGAAAAGAGAGAGTTCGTGTAAAAGAGGGAAAACAGGGAGAAGAGACGGGAAAGGGGAAAAGAGGGAAAACAGAGAGTTGAGGGAATACAGGGAAAAGAGACATGAGCGGGAAAAGTGGGAAAAGAGAGAGTTGAGGGTATATAGGGAATAGAGACATGAGGGGGGAAGCGGGAAAACAGAGAGTTGAGGGAAAAGATGGAAACCAGGGAAAAGAGACAAGGGAGGGAAAAGATGGAAAAGAGACAAGGGAGGGAAAGGAGGGAAAAGAGAGAGTTGAGGGAAAAGAGACGGGAAAGAGGGTAAAGAGTGATTTGGGGGAAAAGAGAAAAGAGACAGGCTAGGGAAAAGAGGGAAAAGAGAGAGTTGAGGGAATAGACACGAGAGGAAAAAGTGGGGAAAGAGAGAGTTGAGGGAATACAGGGAATAGAGACATGAGAGGGGAAAGTGGGAAAACAGAGAGTTGAGGGAAAAGATGGAAACCAGGGAAGAGAGACAGGTGACGGAAAGGAGGGAAAAGAGAGAGTTCGTGGAAAAGAGGGAAACCATGGAGAAGAGACAGGCGAGGGGAAAGAGGGAAAAGAGGTGAAAGAGACAAGCGACAGAAAAGAGGGAAAAGAGAGAGTTCGTGGAAAAGAGGGAAACCAGGGAAAAGAGACATGAGAGGGGAAAAGAGGTAAAATAGACAAGCAAGGGAAAGGAGGGAAAAGAGAGAGTTGAGGGAAACCGGAAGAGGGGCGAGGGCAGAAAGGGAAAAGAGAGAGATGATGAATGAGAAGGGAAAGAGTGAGGCGAGTGAAAGGGAATAGACACGAGAGGGGAAAGTGGGAAAAGAGAGAGTTGAGGGAATACAGGGAATAGAGACATGAGAGGGGAAAGTGGGAAAACAGAGTTGAGGGGAAAGAAGGAAACCAGGGAAAAGAGACAGGCGAGGGGAAAAGTGGGAAAAGAGAGAGTTCGTGGAAAAGAGGGAAACCATGGAGAAGAGACAGGCGAGGGGAAAGAGGGAAAAGAGGTGAAAGAGACAAGCGACAGAAAAGAGGGAAAAGAGAGAGTTCGTGGAAAAGAGGGAAATCTGGGAAAAGAGACAGGTGACGGAAAGGAGGGAAAAGAGAGAGTTGAGGGAAAATAGGGTAACCAGGGGAAAGAGACATGAGAGAAAAGAGGGAAAAGAGAGAGTTTGTGGAAAAGAGGGACACCAGGGAGAAGAGACGGGAAAGGGCAAAAGAGGGAAAAGAGAGAGTTGAGGGAAAAGAGACGGTAGAGCCAGGCGAGGGGATAGAGGGAAAAGAGGTAAAAGAGACAAGGGAGGGAAAAGAGAGGGTTCATGGAAAAGACGGAAACCTGGGAAAAGAGACAGGTGACGGAAAGGAGGGAAAAGAGAGAGTTCGTGTAAAAGAGGGAAAACAGGGAGAAGAGACGGGAAAGGGGAAAAGAGGGAAAACAGAGAGTTGAGGGAATACAGGGAAAAGAGACATGAGCGGGAAAAGTGGGAAAAGAGAGAGTTGAGGGTATATAGGGAATAGAGACATGAGGGGGAAAGCGGGAAAACAGAGAGTTGAGGGAAAAGAGGGAAACCAGAGAAAAGAGACAAGGGAGGGAAAAGATGGAAAAGAGACAAGGGAGGGAAAGGAGGGAAAAGAGAGAGTTGAGGGAAAAGAGACGGGAAAGAGGGAAAAGAGTGATTTGGGGGAAAAGAGAAAAGAGGCTAGGGAAAAGAGGGAAAAGAGAGAGTTGAGGGAATAGACACGAGAGGAAAAAGTGGGGAAAGAGAGAGTTGAGGGAATACAGGGAATAGAGACATGAGAGGGGAAAGTGGGAAAACAGAGAGTTGAGGGAAAAGATGGAAACCAGGGAAAAGAGACAGGTGACAGAAAGGAGGGAAAAGAGAGAGTTCGTGGAAAAGAGGGAAACCATGGAGAAGAGACAGGCGAGGGGAAAGAGGGAAAAGAGGTGAAAGAGACAAGCGACAGAAAAGAGGGAAAAGAGAGAGTTCGTGGAAAAGAGGGAAACCAGGGAAAAGAGACATGAGAGGGGAAAAGAGGTAAAATAGACAAGCGAGGGAAAGGAGGGAAAAGAGAGAGTTGAGGGAAACCGGAAGAGGGGCGAGGGCAGAAAGGGTAAAGAGAGAGATGATGAATGAGAAGGGAAAGAGTGAGGCGAGTGAAAGGGAATAGACACGAGAGGGAAAAGTGGGAAAAGAGAGAGTTGAGGGAATACAAGGAATAGAGCCATGAGAGGGGAAAGTGGGAAAACAGAGTTGAGGGGAAAGAAGGAAACCAGGGAAAAGAGACAGGTGACGGAAAGGAGGGAAAAGAGAGAGTTCGTGGAAAAGAGGGAAACCATGGAGAAGAGACAGGCGAGGGGAAAAGGGAAAAGAGGTGAAAGAGACAAGCGACAGAAAAGGGGGAAAAGAGAGAGTTCGTGGAAAAGAGGGAAATCTGGGAAAAGAGACAGGTGACGGAAAGGAGGGAAAAGAGAGAGTTGAGGGAAGAGAGAGACTTGAGGGAAAATAGGGTAACCAGGGGAAAGAGACATGAGAGAAAAGAGGGAAAAGAGAGAGTTTGTGGAAAAGAGGGACACCAGGGAGAAGAGACGGGAAAGGGCAAAAGAGGGAAAAGAGAGAGTTGAGGGAAAAGAGACGGTAGAGCCAGGCGAGGGGATAGAGGGAAAAGAGGTAAAAGAGACAAGGGAGGGAAAAGAGAGGGTTCATGGAAAAGACGGAAACCCGGGAAAAGAGACAGGTGACGGAAAGGGGGGAAAAGAGAGAGTTCGTGGAAAAGAGGGAAACCATGGAGAAGAGACAGGCGAGGGGAAAGAGGGAAAAGAGAGAGTTGAGGGAATAGACACGAGAGGAAAAAGTGGGGAAAGAGAGAGTTGAGGGAATACAGGGAATAGAGACATGAGAGGGGAAAGTGGGAAAACAGAGAGTTGAGGGAAAAGATGGAAACCAGGGAAAAGAGACAGGTGACGGAAAGGAGGGAAAAGAGAGAGTTCGTGGAAAAGAGGGAAACCATGGAGAAGAGACAGGCGAGGGGAAAGAGGGAAAAGAGGTGAAAGAGACAAGCGACAGAAAAGAGGGAAAAGAGAGAGTTCGTGGGAAAGAGGGAAACCAGGGAAAAGAGACATGAGAGGGAAAGGAGGGAAAAGAGAGAGTTGAGGGAAAAGAGACGGGAAAGAGGGAAAAGAGTGATTTGGGGGAAAAGAGAAAAGAGACAGGCTAGGGAAAAGAGGGAAAAGAGAGAGTTGAGGGAATAGACAAGAGAGGAAAAAGTGGGGAAAGAGAGAGTTGAGGGAATACCGGGAATAGAGACATGAGAGGGGATAGTGGGAAAACAGAGAGTTGAGGGAAAAGATGGAAACCAGGGAAAAGAGACAAGAGAGGGAAAAGATGGAAAAGAGACAAGGGAGGGAAAGGAGGGAAAAGAGAGAGTTGAGGGAAAAGAGACGGGAAAGAGGGAAAAGAGTGATTTGGGGGAAAAGAGAAAAGAGACAGGCTAGGGAAAAGAGGGAAAGAGAGAGTTGAGGGAATAGACACGAGAGGAAAAAGTGGGGAAAGAGAGAGTTGAGGGAATACAGGGAATAGAGACATGAGAGGGGAAGGTGGGAAAACAGAGAGTTGAGGGAAAAGATGGAAACCAGGGAAAAGAGACAGGTGACAGAAAGGAGGGGAAAGAGAGAGTTCGTGGAAAAGAGGGAAACCATGGAGAAGAGACAGGCGAGGGGAAAGAGGGAAAAGAGGTGAAAGAGACAAGCGACAGAAAAGAGGGAAAAGAGAGCGTTCGTGGAAAAGAGGGAAACCAGGGAAAAGAGACATGAGAGGGGAAAAGAGGTAAAATAGACAAGCGAGGGAAAGGAGGGAAAAGAGAGAGTTGAGGGAAACCGGAAGAGGGGCGAGGGCAGAAAGGGAAAAGAGAGAGATGATGAATGAGAAGGGAAAGAGTGAGGCGAGTGAAAGGGAATAGACACGAGAGGGAAAAGTGGGAAAAGAGAGAGTTGAGGGAATACAGGGAATAGAGACATGAGAGGGGAAAGTGGGAAAACAGAGTTGAGGGGAAAGAAGGAAACCAGGGAAAAGAGACAGGCGAGGGGAAAAGAGGGAAAAGAGAGAGTTCGTGGAAAAGAGGGGAACCATGGAGAAGAGACAGGCGAGGGGAAAGAGGGAAAAGAGGTGAAAGAGACAAGCGACGGAAAAGAGGGAAAAGAGAGAGTTCACGGAAAAGAGGGAAATCTGGGAAAAGAGACAGGTGACGGAAAGGAGGGAAAAGAGAGAGTTGAGGGAAAATAGGGTAACCAGGGGAAAGAGACATGAGAGAGAAGAGGGAAAAGAGAGAGTTTGTGGAAAAGAGGGACACCAGGGAGAAGAGACGGGAAAGGGCAGAAGAGGGAAAAGAGAGAGTTGAGGGAAAAGAGACGGTAGAGCCAGGCGAGGGGATAGAGGGAAAAGAGGTAAAAGAGACAAGGGAGGGAAAAGAGAGGGTTCATGGAAAAGACGGAAACCCAGGAAAAGAGACAGGTGACGGAAAGGAGGGAAAAGAGAGAGTTCGTGTAAAAGAGGGAAAACAGGGAGAAGAGACGGGAAAGGGGAAAAGAGGGAAAACAGAGAGTTGAGGGAATACAGGGAAAAGAGACATGAGCGGGAAAAGTGGGAAAAGAGAGAGTTGAGGGTATATAGGGAATAGAGACATGAGGGGGAAAGCGGGAAAACAGAGAGTTGAGGGAAAAGAGGGAAACCAGATAAAAGAGACAAGGGAGGGAAAGGAGGGAAAAGAGAGAGTTGAGGGAAAAGAGACGGGAAAGAGGGAAAAGAGTGATTAGGGGGAAAAGAGAAAAGAGACAGGCTAGGGAAAAGAGGGAAAAGAGAGAGTTGAGGGAATAGACAAGAGAGGAAAAAGTGGGGAAAGAGAGAGTTGAGGGAATACCGGGAATAGAGACATGAGAGGGGAAAGTGGGAACACAGAGAGTTGAGGGAAAAGATGGAAACCAGGGAAAAGAGACAAGAGAGGGAAAAGATGGAAAAGAGACAAGGGAGGGAAAGGAGGGAAAAGAGAGAGTTGAGGGAAAAGAGACGGGAAAGAGGGAAAAGAGTGATTTGGGGGAAAAGAGAAAAGAGACAGGCTAGGGAAAAGAGGGAAAAGAGAGAGTTGAGGGAATAGACACGAGAGGAAAAAGTGGGGAAAGAGAGAGTTGAGGGAATACAGGGAATAGAGACATGAGAGGGGAAGGTGGGAAAACAGAGAGTTGAGGGAA
This sequence comes from Gypaetus barbatus, assembly GCA_028022735.1. Taxonomy (NCBI): domain Eukaryota; kingdom Metazoa; phylum Chordata; class Aves; order Accipitriformes; family Accipitridae; genus Gypaetus; species Gypaetus barbatus. Next base: position 27,225,163 of record CM051561.1, on the reverse strand, counting down.
AAGATGGAAACCAGGGAAAAGAGACAGGTGACAGAAAGGAGGGGAAAGAGAGAGTTCGTGGAAAAGAGGGAAACCATGGAGAAGAGACAGGCGAGGGGAAAGAGGGAAAAGAGGTGAAAGAGACAAGCGACAGAAAAGAGGGAAAAGAGAGCGTTCGTGGAAAAGAGGGAAACCAGGGAAAAGAGACATGAGAGGGGAAAAGAGGTAAAATAGACAAGCGAGGGAAAGGAGGGAAAAGAGAGAGTTGAGGGAAACCAGAAGAGGGGCGAGGGCAGAAAGGGAAAAGAGAGAGATGATGAATGAGAAGGGAAAGAGTGAGGCGAGTGAAAGGGAATAGACACGAGAGGGAAAAGTGGGAAAAGAGAGAGTTGAGGGAATACAGGGAATAGAGACATGAGAGGGGAAAGTGGGAAAACAGAGTTGAGGGGAAAGAAGGAAACCAGGGAAAAGAGACAGGCGAGGGGAAAAGAGGGAAAAGAGAGAGTTCGTGGAAAAGAGGGGAACCATGGAGAAGAGACAGGCGAGGGGAAAGAGGGAAAAGAGGTGAAAGAGACAAGCGACGGAAAAGAGGGAAAAGAGAGAGTTCACGGAAAAGAGGGAAATCTGGGAAAAGAGACAGGTGACGGAAAGGAGGGAAAAGAGAGAGTTGAGGGAAAATAGGGTAACCAGGGGAAAGAGACATGAGAGAGAAGAGGGAAAAGAGAGAGTTTGTGGAAAAGAGGGACACCAGGGAGAAGAGACGGGAAAGGGCAGAAGAGGGAAAAGAGAGAGTTGAGGGAAAAGAGACGGTAGAGCCAGGCGAGGGGATAGAGGGAAAAGAGGTAAAAGAGACAAGGGAGGGAAAAGAGAGGGTTCATGGAAAAGACGGAAACCCAGGAAAAGAGACAGGTGACGGAAAGGAGGGAAAAGAGAGAGTTCGTGTAAAAGAGGGAAAACAGGGAGAAGAGACGGGAAAGGGGAAAAGAGGGAAAACAGAGAGTTGAGGGAATACAGGGAAAAGAGACATGAGCGGGAAAAGTGGGAAAAGAGAGAGTTGAGGGTATATAGGGAATAGAGACATGAGGGGGAAAGCGGGAAAACAGAGAGTTGAGGGAAAAGAGGGAAACCAGAGAAAAGAGACAAGGGAGGGAAAGGAGGGAAAAGAGAGAGTTGAGGGAAAAGAGACGGGAAAGAGGGAAAAGAGTGATTAGGGGGAAAAGAGAAAAGAGACAGGCTAGGGAAAAGAGGGAAAAGAGAGAGTTGAGGGAATAGACACGAGAGGAAAAAGTGGGGAAAGAGAGAGTTGAGGGAATACCGGGAATAGAGACATGAGAGGGGAAAGTGGGAACACAGAGAGTTGAGGGAAAAGATGGAAACCAGGGAAAAGAGACAAGGGAGGGAAAAGATGGAAAAGAGACAAGGGAGGGAAAGGAGGGAAAAGAGAGAGTTGAGGGAAAAGAGACGGGAAAGAGGGAAAAGAGTGATTTGGGGGAAAAGAGAACAGAGACAGGCTAGGGAAAAGAGGGAAAAGAGAGAGTTGAGGGAATAGACACGAGAGGAAAAAGTGGGGAAAGAGAGAGTTGAGGGAATACAGGGAATAGAGACATGAGAGGGGAAGGTGGGAAAACAGAGAGTTGAGGGAAAAGATGGAAACCAGGGAAAAGAGACAGGTGACAGAAAGGAGGGGAAAGAGAGAGTTCGTGGAAAAGAGGGAAACCATGGAGAAGAGACAGGCGAGGGGAAAGAGGGAAAAGAGGTGAAAGAGACAAGCGACAGAAAAGAGGGAAAAGAGAGCGTTCGTGGAAAAGAGGGAAACCAGGGAAAAGAGACATGAGAGGGGAAAAGAGGTAAAATAGACAAGCGAGGGAAAGGAGGGAAAAGAGAGAGTTGAGGGAAACCGGAAGAGGGGCGAGGGCAGAAAGGGAAAAGAGAGAGATGATGAATGAGAAGGGAAAGAGTGAGGCGAGTGAAAGGGAATAGACACGAGAGGGAAAAGTGGGAAAAGAGAGAGTTGAGGGAATACAGGGAATAGAGACATGAGAGGGGAAAGTGGGAAAACAGAGTTGAGGGGAAAGAAGGAAACCAGGGAAAAGAGACAGGCGAGGGGAAAAGAGGGAAAAGAGAGAGTTCGTGGAAAAGAGGGGAACCATGGAGAAGAGACAGGCGAGGGGAAAGAGGGAAAAGAGGTGAAAGAGACAAGCGACGGAAAAGAGGGAAAAGAGAGAGTTCACGGAAAAGAGGGAAATCTGGGAAAAGAGACAGGTGACGGAAAGGAGGGAAAAGAGAGAGTTGAGGGAAAATAGGGTAACCAGGGGAAAGAGACATGAGAGAGAAGAGGGAAAAGAGAGAGTTTGTGGAAAAGAGGGACACCAGGGAGAAGAGACGGGAAAGGGCAGAAGAGGGAAAAGAGAGAGTTGAGGGAAAAGAGACGGTAGAGCCAGGCGAGGGGATAGAGGGAAAAGAGGTAAAAGAGACAAGGGAGGGAAAAGAGAGGGTTCATGGAAAAGACGGAAACCCAGGAAAAGAGACAGGTGACGGAAAGGAGGGAAAAGAGAGAGTTCGTGTAAAAGAGGGAAAACAGGGAGAAGAGACGGGAAAGGGGAAAAGAGGGAAAACAGAGAGTTGAGGGAATACAGGGAAAAGAGACATGAGCGGGAAAAGTGGGAAAAGAGAGAGTTGAGGGTATATAGGGAATAGAGACATGAGGGGGAAAGCGGGAAAACAGAGAGTTGAGGGAAAAGAGGGAAACCAGAGAAAAGAGACAAGGGAGGGAAAGGAGGGAAAAGAGAGAGTTGAGGGAAAAGAGACGGGAAAGAGGGAAAAGAGTGATTAGGGGGAAAAGAGAAAAGAGACAGGCTAGGGAAAAGAGGGAAAAGAGAGAGTTGAGGGAATAGACAAGAGAGGAAAAAGTGGGGAAAGAGAGAGTTGAGGGAATACCGGGAATAGAGACATGAGAGGGGAAAGTGGGAACACAGAGAGTTGAGGGAAAAGATGGAAACCAGGGAAAAGAGACAAGGGAGGGAAAAGATGGAAAAGAGACAAGGGAGGGAAAGGAGGGAAAAGAGAGAGTTGAGGGAAAAGAGACGGGAAAGAGGGAAAAGAGTGATTTGGGGGAAAAGAGAACAGAGACAGGCTAGGGAAAAGAGGGAAAAGAGAGAGTTGAGGGAATAGACACGAGAGGAAAAAGTGGGGAAAGAGAGAGTTGAGGGAATACAGGGAATAGAGACATGAGAGGGGAAAGTGGGAAAACAGAGAGTTGAGGGGAAAGATGGAAACCAGGGAAGAGAGACAGGTGACGGAAAGGAGGGAAAAGAGAGAGTTCGTGGAAAAGAGGGAAACCATGGAGAAGAGACAGGCGAGGGGAAAGAGGGAAAAGAGGTGAAAGAGACAAGCGACAGAAAAGAGGGAAAAGAGAGAGTTCGTGGAAAAGAGGGAAACCAGGGAAAAGAGACATGAGAGGGGAAAAGAGGTAAAATAGACAAGCGAGGGAAAGGAGGGAAAAGAGAGAGTTGAGGGAAACCGGAAGAGGGGCGAGGGCAGAAAGGGAAAAGAGAGAGATGATGAATGAGAAGGGAAAGAGTGAGGCGAGTGAAAGGGAATAGACACGAGAGGAAAAAGTGGGAAAAGAGAGAGTTGAGGGAATACAGGGAATAGAGACATGAGAGGGGAAAGTGGGAAAACAGAGTTGAGGGGAAAGAAGGAAACCAGGGAAAAGAGACAGGCGAGGGGAAAAGAGGGAAAAGAGAGAGTTCGTGGAAAAGAGGGGAACCATGGAGAAGAGACAGGCGAGGGGAAAGAGGGAAAAGAGGTGAAAGAGACAAGCGACAGAAAAGAGGGAAAAGAGAGAGTTCGTGGAAAAGAGGGAAATCTGGGGAAAGAGACAGGTGACGGAAAGGAGGGAAAAGAGAGAGTTGAGGGAAAATAGGGTAACCAGGGGAAAGAGACATGAGAGAAAAGAGGGAAAAGAGAGAGTTTGTGGAAAAGAGGGACACCAGGGAGAAGAGACGGGAAAGGGCAGAAGAGGGAAAAGAGAGAGTTGAGGGAAAAGAGACGGTAGAGCCAGGCGAGGGGATAGAGGGAAAAGAGGTAAAAGAGACAAGGGAGGGAAAAGAGAGGGTTCATGGAAAAGACGGACCCGGGAAAAGAGACAGGTGACGGAAAGGAGGGAAAAGAGAGAGTTCGTGTAAAAGAGGGAAAACAGGGAGAAGAGACGGGAAAGGGGAAAAGAGGGAAAACAGAGAGTTGAGGGAATACAGGGAAAAGAGACATGAGCGGGAAAAGTGGGAAAAGAGAGAGTTGAGGGTATATAGGGAATAGAGACATGAGGGGGAAAGCGGGAAAACAGAGAGTTGAGGGAAAAGAGGGAAACCAGAGAAAAGAGACAAGGGAGGGAAAGGAGGGAAAAGAGAGAGTTGAGGGAAAAGAGACGGGAAAGAGGGAAAAGAGTGATTTGGGGGAAAAGAGAACAGAGACAGGCTAGGGAAAAGAGGGAAAAGAGAGAGTTGAGGGAATAGACACGAGAGGAAAAAGTGGGGAAAGAGAGAGTTGAGGGAATACAGGGAATAGAGACATGAGAGGGGAAAGTGGAAAAACAGAGAGTTGAGGGGAAAGATGGAAACCAGGGAAGAGAGACAGGTGACGGAAAGGAGGGAAAAGAGAGAGTTCGTGGAAAAGAGGGAAACCATGGAGAAGAGACAGGCGAGGGGAAAGAGGGAAAAGAGGTGAAAGAGACAAGCGACAGAAAAGAGGGAAAAGAGAGAGTTCGTGGAAAAGAGGGAAACCAGGGAAAAGAGACATGAGAGGGGAAAAGAGGTAAAATAGACAAGCGAGGGAAAGGAGGGAAAAGAGAGAGTTGAGGGAAACCGGAAGAGGGGCGAGGGCAGAAAGGGAAAAGAGAGAGATGATGAATGAGAAGGGAAAGAGTGAGGCGAGTGAAAGGGAATAGACACGAGAGGAAAAAGTGGGAAAAGAGAGAGTTGAGGGAATACAGGGAATAGAGACATGAGAGGGGAAAGTGGGAAAACAGAGTTGAGGGGAAAGAAGGAAACCAGGGAAAAGAGACAGGCGAGGGGAAAAGAGGGAAAAGAGAGAGTTCGTGGAAAAGAGGGGAACCATGGAGAAGAGACAGGCGAGGGGAAAGAGGGAAAAGAGGTGAAAGAGACAAGCGACAGAAAAGAGGGAAAAGAGAGAGTTCGTGGAAAAGAGGGAAATCTGGGAAAAGAGACAGGTGACGGAAAGGAGGGAAAAGAGAGAGTTGAGGGAAAATAGGGTAACCAGGGGAAAGAGACATGAGAGGGGAAAAGAGGTAAAATAGACAAGCGAGGGAAAGGAGGGAAAAGAGAGAGTTGAGGGAAACCGGAAGAGGGGCGAGGGCAGAAAGGGAAAAGAGAGAGATGATGAATGAGAAGGGAAAGAGTGAGGCGAGTGAAAGGGAATAGACACGAGAGGGGAAAGTGGGAAAACAGAGTTGAGGGGAAAGAAGGAAACCAGGGAAAAGAGACAGGCGAGGGGAAAAGAGGGAAAAGAGAGAGTTCGTGGAAAAGAGGGGAACCATGGAGAAGAGACAGGCGAGGGGAAAGAGGGAAAAGAGGTGAAAGAGACAAGCGACAGAAAAGAGGGAAAAGAGAGAGTTCGTGGAAAAGAGGGAAATCTGGGAAAAGAGACAGGTGACGGAAAGGAGGGAAAAGAGAGAGTTGAGGGAAAGTAGGGTAACCAGGGGAAAGAGACATGAGAGAAAAGAGGGAAAAGAGAGAGTTTGTGGAAAAGAGGGACACCAGGGAGAAGAGACGGGAAAGGGCAGAAGAGGGAAAAGAGAGAGTTGAGGGAAAAGAGACGGTAGAGCCAGGCGAGGGGATAGAGGGAAAAGAGGTAAAAGAGACAAGGGAGGGAAAAGAGAGGGTTCATGGAAAAGACGGAAACCCGGGAAAAGAGACAGGTGACGGAAAGGGGGGAAAAGAGAGAGTTCGTGTAAAAGAGGGAAAACAGGGAGAAGAGACGGGAAAGGGGAAAAGAGGGAAAACAGAGAGTTGAGGGAATACAGGGAAAAGAGACATGCGCGGGAAAAGTGGGAAAAGAGAGAGTTGAGGGTATATAGGGAATAGAGACATGAGGGGGGAAGCGGGAAAACAGAGAGTTGAGGGAAAAGATGGAAACCAGGGAAAAGAGACAAGGGAGGGAAAAGATGGAAAAGAGACAAGGGAGGGAAAGGAGGGAAAAGAGAGAGTTGAGGGAAAAGAGACGGGAAAGAGGGAAAAGAGTGATTTGGGGGAAAAGAGAACAGAGACAGGCTAGGGAAAAGAGGGAAAAGAGAGAGTTGAGGGAATAGACACGAGAGGAAAAAGTGGGGAAAGAGAGAGTTGAGGGAATACAGGGAATAGAGACATGAGAGGGGAAAGTGGGAAAACAGAGAGTTGAGGGGAAAGATGGAAACCAGGGAAGAGAGACAGGTGACGGAAAGGAGGGAAAAGAGAGAGTTCGTGGAAAAGAGGGAAACCATGGAGAAGAGACAGGCGAGGGGAAAGAGGGAAAAGAGGTGAAAGAGACAAGCGACAGAAAAGAGGGAAAAGAGAGAGTTCGTGGAAAAGAGGGAAACCAGGGAAAAGAGACATGAGAGGGGAAAAGAGGTAAAATAGACAAGCGAGGGAAAGGAGGGAAAAGAGAGAGTTGAGGGAAACCGGAAGAGGGGCGAGGGCAGAAAGGGAAAAGAGAGAGATGATGAATGAGAAGGGAAAGAGTGAGGCGAGTGAAAGGGAATAGACACGAGAGGAAAAAGTGGGAAAAGAGAGAGTTGAGGGAATACAGGGAATAGAGACATGAGAGGGGAAAGTGGGAAAACAGAGTTGAGGGGAAAGAAGGAAACCAGGGAAAAGAGACAGGCGAGGGGAAAAGAGGGAAAAGAGAGAGTTCGTGGAAAAGAGGGGAACCATGGAGAAGAGACAGGCGAGGGGAAAGAGGGAAAAGAGGTGAAAGAGACAAGCGACAGAAAAGAGGGAAAAGAGAGAGTTCGTGGAAAAGAGGGAAATCTGGGAAAAGAGACAGGTGACGGAAAGGAGGGAAAAGAGAGAGTTGAGGGAAAATAGGGTAACCAGGGGAAAGAGACATGAGAGAAAAGAGGGAAAAGAGAGAGTTTGTGGAAAAGAGGGACACCAGGGAGAAGAGACGGGAAAGGGCAAAAGAGGGAAAAGAGAGAGTTGAGGGAAAAGAGACGGTCGAGCCAGGCGAGGGGATAGAGGGAAAAGAGGTAAAAGAGACAAGGGAGGGAAAAGAGAGGGTTCATGGAAAAGACGGAAACCCGGGAAGAGAGACAGGTGACGGAAAGGAGGGAAAAGAGAGAGTTCGTGTAAAAGAGGGAAAACAGGGAGAAGAGACGGGAAAGGGGAAAAGAGGGAAAACAGAGAGTTGAGGGAATACAGGGAAAAGAGACATGAGCGGGAAAAGTGGGAAAAGAGAGAGTTGAGGGTATATAGGGAATAGAGACATGAGGGGGAAAGCGGGAAAACAGAGAGTTGAGGGAAAAGAGGGAAACCAGAGAAAAGAGACAAGGGAGGGAAAGGAGGGAAAAGAGAGAGTTGAGGGAAAAGAGACGGGAAAGAGGGAAAAGAGTGATTTGGGGAAAAGAGAAAAGAGACAGGCTAGGGAAAAGAGGGAAAAGAGAGAGTTGAGGGAATAGACACGAGAGGAAAAAGTGGGGAAAGAGAGAGTTGAGGGAATACAGGGAATAGAGACATGAGAGGGGAAAGTGGGAAAACAGAGAGTTGAGGGAAAAGATGGAAACCAGGGAAAAGAGACAGGTGACGGAAAGGAGGGAAAAGAGAGAGTTCGTGGAAAAGAGGGAAACCATGGAGAAGAGACAGGCGAGGGGAAAAGGGAAAAGAGGTGAAAGAGACAAGCGACAGAAAAGGGGGAAAAGAGAGAGTTCATGGAAAAGAGGGAAATCTGGGAAAACAGACAGGTGACGGAAAGGAGGGAAATGAGAGAGTTGAGGGAAGAGAGAGAGTTGAGGGAAAATAGGGTAACCAGGGGAAAGAGACATGAGAGAGAAGAGGGAAAAGAGAGAGTTTGTGGAAAAGAGGGACACCAGGGAGAAGAGACGGGAAAGGGCAGAAGAGGGAAAAGAGAGAGTTGAGGGAAAAGAGACGGTAGAGCCAGGCGAGGGGATAGAGGGAAAAGAGGTAAAAGAGACAAGGGAGGGAAAAGAGAGGGTTCATGGAAAAGACGGAAACCCGGGAAAAGAGACAGGTGACGGAAAGGAGGGAAAAGAGAGAGTTCGTGTAAAAGAGGGAAAACAGGGAGAAGAGACGGGAAAGGGGAAAAGAGGGAAAACAGAGAGTTGAGGGAATACAGGGAAAAGAGAGATGAGCGGGAAAAGTGGGAAAAGAGAGAGTTGAGGGTATATAGGGAATAGAGACATGAGGGGGAAAGCGGGAAAACAGAGAGTTGAGGGAAAAGAGGGAAACCAGAGAAAAGAGACAAGGGAGGGAAAGGAGGGAAAAGAGAGAGTTGAGGGAAAAGAGACGGGAAAGAGGGAAAAGAGTGATTTGGGGGAAAAGGGAAAAGAGACAGGCTAGGGAAAAGAGGGAAAAGAGAGAGTTGAGGGAATAGACACGAGAGGAAAAAGTGGGGAAAGAGAGAGTTGAGGGAATACAGGGAATAGAGACATGAGAGGGGAAAGTGGGAAAACAGAGAGTTGAGGGGAAAGATGGAAACCAGGGAAGAGAGACAGGTGACGGAAAGGAGGGAAAAGAGAGAGTTCGTGGAAAAGAGGGAAACCATGGAGAAGAGACAGGCGAGGGGAAAGAGGGAAAAGAGGTGAAAGAGACAAGCGACAGAAAAGAGGGAAAAGAGAGAGTTCGTGGAAAAGAGGGAAACCAGGGTAAAGAGACATGAGAGGGGAAAAGAGGTAAAATAGACAAGCGAGGGAAAGGAGGGAAAAGAGAGAGTTGAGGGAAACCGGAAGAGGGGCGAGGGCAGAAAGGGAAAAGAGAGAGATGATGAATGAGAAGGGAAAGAGTGAGGCGAGTGAAAGGGAATAGACACGAGAGGAAAAAGTGGGAAAAGAGAGAGTTGAGGGAATACAGGGAATAGAGACATGAGAGGGGAAAGTGGGAAAACAGAGTTGAGGGGAAAGAAGGAAACCAGGGAAAAGAGACAGGCGAGGGGAAAAGAGGGAAAAGAGAGAGTTCGTGGAAAAGAGGGGAACCATGGAGAAGAGACAGGCGAGGGGAAAGAGGGAAAAGAGGTGAAAGAGACAAGCGACAGAAAAGAGGGAAAAGAGAGAGTTCGTGGAAAAGAGGGAAATCTGGGAAAAGAGACAGGTGACGGAAAGGAGGGAAAAGAGAGAGTTGAGGGAAAATAGGGTAACCAGGGGAAAGAGACATGAGAGGGGAAAAGAGGTAAAATAGACAAGCGAGGGAAAGGAGGGAAAAGAGAGAGTTGAGGGAAACCGGAAGAGGGGCGAGGGCAGAAAGGGAAAAGAGAGAGATGATGAATGAGAAGGGAAAGAGTGAGGCGAGTGAAAGGGAATAGACACGAGAGGGGAAAGTGGGAAAACAGAGTTGAGGGGAAAGAAGGAAACCAGGGAAAAGAGACAGGCGAGGGGAAAAGAGGGAAAAGAGAGAGTTCGGGGAAAAGAGGGAAACCATGGAGAAGAGACAGGCGAGGGGAAAGAGGGAAAAGAGGTGAAAGAGACAAGCGACAGAAAAGAGGGAAAAGAGAGAGTTCGTGGAAAAGAGGGAAATCTGGGAAAAGAGACAGGTGACGGAAAGGAGGGCAAAGAGAGAGTTGAGGGAAAATAGGGTAACCAGGGGAAAGAGACATGAGAGAAAAGAGGGAAAAGAGAGAGTTTGTGGAAAAGAGGGACACCAGGGAGAAGAGACGGGAAAGGGCAGAAGAGGGAAAAGAGAGAGTTGAGGGAAAAGAGACGGTAGAGCCAGGCGAGGGGATAGAGGGAAAAGAGGTAAAAGAGACAAGGGAGGGAAAAGAGAGGGTTCATGGAAAAGACGGAAACCCGGGAAAAGAGACAGGTGACGGAAAGGGGGGAAAAGAGAGAGTTCGTGTAAAAGAGGGAAAACAGGGAGAAGAGACGGGAAAGGGGAAAAGAGGGAAAACAGAGAGTTGAGGGAATACAGGGAAAAGAGACATGAGCGGGAAAAGTGGGAAAAGAGAGAGTTGAGGGTATATAGGGAATAGAGACATGAGGGGGGAAGCGGGAAAACAGAGAGTTGAGGGAAAAGATGGAAACCAGGGAAAAGAGACAAGGGAGGGAAAAGATGGAAAAGAGACAAGGGAGGGAAAGGAGGGAAAAGAGAGAGTTGAGGGAAAAGAGATGGGAAAGAGGGAAAAGAGTGATTTGGGGGAAAAGAGAACAGAGACAGGCTAGGGAAAAGAGGGAAAAGAGAGAGTTGAGGGAATAGACACGAGAGGAAAAAGTGGGGAAAGAGAGAGTTGAGGGAATACAGGGAATAGAGACATGAGAGGGGAAAGTGGGAAAACAGAGAGTTGAGGGGAAAGATGGAAACCAGGGAAGAGAGACAGGTGACGGAAAGGAGGGAAAAGAGAGAGTTCGTGGAAAAGAGGGAAACCATGGAGAAGAGACAGGCGAGGGGAAAGAGGGAAAAGAGGTGAAAGAGACAAGCGACAGAAAAGAGGGAAAAGAGAGAGTTCGTGGAAAAGAGGGAAACCAGGGAAAAGAGACATGAGAGGGGAAAAGAGGTAAAATAGACAAGCGAGGGAAAGGAGGGAAAAGAGAGAGTTGAGGGAAACCGGAAGAGGGGCGAGGGCAGAAAGGGAAAAGAGAGAGATGATGAATGAGAAGGGAAAGAGTGAGGCGAGTGAAAGGGAATAGACACGAGAGGAAAAAGTGGGAAAAGAGAGAGTTGAGGGAATACAGGGAATAGAGACATGAGAGGGGAAAGTGGGAAAACAGAGTTGAGGGGAAAGAAGGAAACCAGGGAAAAGAGACAGGCGAGGGGAAAAGAGGGAAAAGAGAGAGTTCGTGGAAAAGAGGGGAACCATGGAGAAGAGACAGGCGAGGGGAAAGAGGGAAAAGAGGTGAAAGAGACAAGCGACAGAAAAGAGGGAAAAGAGAGAGTTCGTGGAAAAGAGGGAAATCTGGGAAAAGAGACAGGTGACGGAAAGGAGGGAAAAGAGAGAGTTGAGGGAAAATAGGGTAACCAGGGGAAAGAGACATGAGAGAAAAGAGGGAAAAGAGAGAGTTTGTGGAAAAGAGGGACACCAGGGAGAAGAGACGGGAAAGGGCAAAAGAGGGAAAAGAGAGAGTTGAGGGAAAAGAGACGGTCGAGCCAGGCGAGGGGATAGAGGGAAAAGAGGTAAAAGAGACAAGGGAGGGAAAAGAGAGGGTTCATGGAAAAGACGGAAACCCGGGAAGAGAGACAGGTGACGGAAAGGAGGGAAAAGAGAGAGTTCGTGTAAAAGAGGGAAAACAGGGAGAAGAGACGGGAAAGGGGAAAAGAGGGAAAACAGAGAGTTGAGGGAATACAGGGAAAAGAGACATGAGCGGGAAAAGTGGGAAAAGAGAGAGTTGAGGGTATATAGGGAATAGAGACATGAGGGGGAAAGCGGGAAAACAGAGAGTTGAGGGAAAAGAGGGAAACCAGAGAAAAGAGACAAGGGAGGGAAAGGAGGGAAAAGAGAGAGTTGAGGGAAAAGAGACGGGAAAGAGGGAAAAGAGTGATTTGGGGAAAAGAGAAAAGAGACAGGCTAGGGAAAAGAGGGAAAAGAGAGAGTTGAGGGAATAGACACGAGAGGAAAAAGTGGGGAAAGAGAGAGTTGAGGGAATACAGGGAATAGAGACATGAGAGGGGAAAGTGGGAAAACAGAGAGCTGAGGGAAAAGATGGAAACCAGGGAAAAGAGACAGGTGACGGAAAGGAGGGAAAAGAGAGAGTTCGTGGAAAAGAGGGAAACCATGGAGAAGAGACAGGCGAGGGGAAAAGGGAAAAGAGGTGAAAGAGACAAGCGACAGAAAAGGGGGAAAAGAGAGAGTTCATGGAAAAGAGGGAAATCTGGGAAAACAGACAGGTGACGGAAAGGAGGGAAATGAGAGAGTTGAGGGAAGAGAGAGAGTTGAGGGAAAATAGGGTAACCAGGGGAAAGAGACATGAGAGAGAAGAGGGAAAAGAGAGAGTTTGTGGAAAAGAGGGACACCAGGGAGAAGAGACGGGAAAGGGCAGAAGAGGGAAAAGAGAGAGTTGAGGGAAAAGAGACGGTAGAGCCAGGCGAGGGGATAGAGGGAAAAGAGGTAAAAGAGACAAGGGAGGGAAAAGAGAGGGTTCATGGAAAAGACGGAAACCCGGGAAAAGAGACAGGTGACGGAAAGGAGGGAAAAGAGAGAGTTCGTGTAAAAGAGGGAAAACAGGGAGAAGAGACGGGAAAGGGGAAAAGAGGGAAAACAGAGAGTTGAGGGAATACAGGGAAAAGAGACATGAGCGGGAAAAGTGGGAAAAGAGAGAGTTGAGGGTATATAGGGAATAGAGACATGAGGGGGAAAGCGGGAAAACAGAGAGTTGAGGGAAAAGAGGGAAACCAGAGAAAAGAGACAAGGGAGGGAAAGGAGGGAAAAGAGAGAGTTGAGGGAAAAGAGACGGGAAAGAGGGAAAAGAGTGATTTGGGGGAAAAGAGAAAAGAGACAGGCTAGGGAAAAGAGGGAAAAGAGAGAGTTGAGGGAATAGACACGAGAGGAAAAAGTGGGGAAAGAGAGAGTTGAGGGAATACAGGGAATAGAGACATGAGAGGGGAAAGTGGGAAAACAGAGAGTTGAGGGAAAAGATGGAAACCAGGGAAAAGAGACAGGTGACGGAAAGGAGGGAAAAGAGAGAGTTCGTGGAAAAGAGGGAAACCATGGAGAAGAGACAGGCGAGGGGAAAGAGGGAAAAGAGGTGAAAGAGACAAGCGACAGAAAAGAGGGAAAAGAGAGAGTTCGTGGAAAAGAGGGAAACCAGGGAAAAGAGACATGAGAGGGGAAAAGAGGTAAAATAGACAAGCGAGGGAAAGGAGGGAAAAGAGAGAGTTGAGGGAAACCGGAAGAGGGGCGAGGGCAGAAAGGGAAAAGAGAGAGATGATGAATGAGAAGGGAAAGAGTGAGGCGAGTGAAAGGGAATAGACACGAGAGGGGAAAGTGGGAAAACAGAGTTGAGGGGAAAGAAGGAAACCAGGGAAAAGAGACAGGCGAGGGGAAAAGAGGGAAAAGAGAGAGTTCGTGGAAAAGAGGGAAACCATGGAGAAGAGACAGGCGAGGGGAAAGAGGGAAAAGAGGTGAAAGAGACAAGCGACAGAAAAGAGGGAAAAGAGAGAGTTCGTGGAAAAGAGGGAAATCTGGGAAAAGAGACAGGTGACGGAAAGGAGGGAAAAGAGAGAGTTGAGGGAAAATAGGGTAACCAGGGGAAAGAGACATGAGAGAAAAGAGGGAAAAGAGAGAGTTTGTGGAAAAGAGGGACACCAGGGAGAAGAGACGGGAAAGGGCAGAAGAGGGAAAAGAGAGAGTTGAGGGAAAAGAGACGGTAGAGCCAGGCGAGGGGATAGAGGGAAAAGAGGTAAAAGAGACAAGGGAGGGAAAAGAGAGGGTTCATGGAAAAGACGGAAACCCGGGAAAAGAGACAGGTGACGGAAAGGGGGGAAAAGAGAGAGTTCGTGTAAAAGAGGGAAAACAGGGAGAAGAGACGGGAAAGGGGAAAAGAGGGAAAACAGAGAGTTGAGGGAATACAGGGAAAAGAGACATGAGCGGGAAAAGTGGGAAAAGAGAGAGTTGAGGGTATATAGGGAATAGAGACATGAGGGGGAAAGCGGGAAAACAGAGAGTTGAGGGAAAAGAGGGAAACCAGAGAAAAGAGACAAGGGAGGGAAAGGAGGGAAAAGAGAGAGTTGAGGGAAAAGAGACGGGAAAGAGGGAAAAGAGTGATTTGGGGAAAAGAGAAAAGAGACAGGCTAGGGAAAAGAGGGAAAAGAGAGAGTTGAGGGAATAGACACGAGAGGAAAAAGTGGGGAAAGAGAGAGTTGAGGGAATACAGGGAATAGAGACATGAGAGGGGAAAGTGGGAAAACAGAGAGTTGAGGGAAAAGATGGAAACCAGGGAAAAGAGACAGGTGACGGAAAGGAGGGAAAAGAGAGAGTTCGTGGAAAAGAGGGAAACCATGGAGAAGAGACAGGCGAGGGGAAAGAGGGAAAAGAGGTGAAAGAGACAAGCGACAGAAAAGAGGGAAAAGAGAGAGTTCGTGGAAAAGAGGGAAACCAGGGAAAAGAGACATGAGAGGGGAAAAGAGGTAAAATAGACAAGCGAGGGAAAGGAGGGAAAAGAGAGAGTTGAGGGAAACCGGAAGAGGGGCGAGGGCAGAAAGGGAAAAGAGAGAGATGATGAATGAGAAGGGAAAGAGTGAGGCGAGTGAAAGGGAATAGACACGAGAGGGGAAAGTGGGAAAAGAGAGAGTTGAGGGAATACAGGGAATAGAGCCATGAGAGGGGAAAGTGGGAAAACAGAGTTGAGGGGAAAGAAGGAAACCAGGGAAAAGAGACAGGTGACGGAAAGGAGGGAAAAGAGAGAGTTCGTGGAAAAGAGGGAAACCATGGAGAAGAGACAGGCGAGGGGAAAAGGGAAAAGAGGTGAAAGAGACAAGCGACAGAAAAGGGGGAAAAGAGAGAGTTCGTGGAAAAGAGGGAAATCTGGGAAAAGAGACAGGTGACGGAAAGGAGGGAAACGAGAGAGTTGAGGGAAGAGAGAGAGTTGAGGGAAAATAGGGTAACCAGGGGAAAGAGACATGAGAGAGAAGAGGGAAAAGAGAGAGTTTGTGGAAAAGAGGGACACCAGGGAGAAGAGACGGGAAAGGGCAGAAGAGGGAAAAGAGAGAGTTGAGGGAAAAGAGACGGTAGAGCCAGGCGAGGGGATAGAGGGAAAAGAGGTAAAAGAGACAAGGGAGGGAAAAGAGAGGGTTCATGGAAAAGACGGAAACCCGGGAAAAGAGACAGGTGACGGAAAGGAGGGAAAAGAGAGAGTTCGTGTAAAAGAGGGAAAACAGGGAGAAGAGACGGGAAAGGGGAAAAGAGGGAAAACAGAGAGTTGAGGGAATACAGGGAAAAGAGACATGAGCGGGAAAAGTGGGAAAAGAGAGAGTTGAGGGTATATAGGGAATAGAGACATGAGGGGGAAAGCGGGAAAACAGAGAGTTGAGGGAAAAGAGGGAAACCAGAGAAAAGAGACAAGGGAGGGAAAGGAGGGAAAAGAGAGAGTTGAGGGAAAAGAGACGGGAAAGAGGGAAAAGAGTGATTTGGGGGAAAAGAGAAAAGAGACAGGCTAGGGAAAAGAGGGAAAAGAGAGAGTTGAGGGAATAGACACGAGAGGAAAAAGTGGGGAAAGAGAGAGTTGAGGGAATACAGGGAATAGAGACATGAGAGGGGAAAGTGGGAAAACAGAGAGTTGAGGGAAAAGATGGAAACCAGGGAAAAGAGACAGGTGACGGAAATGAGGGAAAAGAGAGAGTTCGTGGAAAAGAGGGAAACCATGGAGAAGAGACAGGCGAGGGGAAAGAGGGAAAAGAGGTGAAAGAGACAAGCGACAGAAAAGAGGGAAAAGAGAGAGTTCGTGGAAAAGAGGGAAACCAGGGAAAAGAGACATGAGAGGGGAAAAGAGGTAAAATAGACAAGCGAGGGAAAGGAGGGAAAAGAGAGAGTTGAGGGAAACCGGAAGAGGGGCGAGGGCAGAAAGGGAAAAGAGAGAGATGATGAATGAGAAGGGAAAGAGTGAGGCGAGTGAAAGGGAATAGACACGAGAGGGGAAAGTGGGAAAACAGAGTTGAGGGGAAAGAAGGAAACCAGGGAAAAGAGACAGGCGAGGGGAAAAGAGGGAAAAGAGAGAGTTCGTGGAAAAGAGGGAAACCATGGAGAAGAGACAGGCGAGGGGAAAGAGGGAAAAGAGGTGAAAGAGACAAGCGACAGAAAAGAGGGAAAAGAGAGAGTTCGTGGAAAAGAGGGAAATCTGGGAAAAGAGACAGGTGACGGAAAGGAGGGAAAAGAGAGAGTTGAGGGAAAATAGGGTAACCAGGGGAAAGAGACATGAGAGAAAAGAGGGAAAAGAGAGAGTTTGTGGAAAAGAGGGACACCAGGGAGAAGAGACGGGAAAGGGCAAAAGAGGGAAAAGAGAGAGTTGAGGGAAAAGAGCCGGTAGAGCCAGGCGAGGGGATAGAGGGAAAAGAGGTAAAAGAGACAAGGGAGGGAAAAGAGAGGGTTCATGGAAAAGACGGAAACCCGGGAAAAGAGACAGGTGACGGAAAGGAGGGAAAAGAGAGAGTTCGTGTAAAAGAGGGAAAACAGGGAGAAGAGACGGGAAAGGGGAAAAGAGGGAAAACAGAGAGTTGAGGGAATACAGGGAAAAGAGACATGAGCGGGAAAAGTGGGAAAAGAGAGAGTTGAGGGTATATAGGAATAGAGACATGAGGGGGAAAGCGGGAAAACAGAGAGTTGAGGGAAAAGAGGGAAACCAGAGAAAAGAGACAAGGGAGGGAAAAGATGGAAAAGAGACAAGGGAGGGAACGGAGGGAAAAGAGAGAGTTGAGGGAAAAGAGACGGGAAAGAGAGAAAAGAGTGATTTGGGGGAAAAGAGAAAAGAGACAGGCTAGGGAAAAGAGGGAAAAGAGAGAGTTGAGGGAATAGACAAGAGAGGAAAAAGTGGGGAAAGAGAGAGTTGAGGGAATACCGGGAATAGAGACATGAGAGGGGAAAGTGGGAAAACAGAGAGTTGAGGGAAAAGATGGAAACCAGGGAAAAGAGACAAGAGAGGGAAAAGATGGAAAAGAGACAAGGGAGGGAAAGGAGGGAAAAGAGAGAGTTGAGGGAAACCGGAAGAGGGGCGAGGGCAGAAAGGGAAAAGAGAGAGATGATGAATGAGAAGGGAAAGAGTGAGGCGAGTGAAAGGGAATAGACACGAGAGGGGAAAGTGGGAAAACAGAGTTGAGGGGAAAGAAGGAAACCAGGGAAAAGAGACAGGCGAGGGGAAAAGAGGGAAAAGAGAGAGTTCGTGGAAAAGAGGGAAACCATGGAGAAGAGACAGGCGAGGGGAAAGAGGGAAAAGAGGTGAAAGAGACAAGCGACAGAAAAGAGGGAAAAGAGAGAGTTCGTGGAAAAGAGGGAAACCAGGGAAAAGAGACATGAGAGGGGAAAAGAGGTAAAATAGACAAGCGAGGGAAAGGAGGGAAAAGAGAGAGTTGAGGGAAACCGGAAGAGGGGCGAGGGCAGAAAGGGTAAAGAGAGAGATGATGAATGAGAAGGGAAAGAGTGAGGCGAGTGAAAGGGAATAGACACGAGAGGGGAAAGTGGGAAAAGAGAGAGTTGAGGGAATACAGGGAATAGAGACATGAGAGGGGAAAGTGGGAAAACAGAGTTGAGGGGAAAGAAGGAAACCAGGGAAAAGAGACAGGCGAGGGGAAAAGTGGGAAAAGAGAGAGTTCGTGGAAAAGAGGGAAACCATGGAGAAGAGACAGGCGAGGGGAAAGAGGGAAAAGAGGTGAAAGAGACAAGCGACAGAAAAGAGGGAAAAGAGAGAGTTCGTGGAAAAGAGGGAAATCTGGGAAAAGAGACAGGTGACGGAAAGGAGGGAAAAGAGAGAGTTGAGGGAAAATAGGGTAACCAGGGGAAAGAGACATGAGAGAAAAGAGGGAAAAGAGAGAGTTTGTGGAAAAGAGGGACACTAGGGAGAAGAGACGGGAAAGGGCAGAAGAGGGAAAAGAGAGAGTTGAGGGAAAAGAGACGGTAGAGCCAGGCGAGGGGATAGAGGGAAAAGAGGTAAAAGAGACAAGGGAGGGAAAAGAGAGGGTTCATGGAAAAGACGGAAACCCGGGAAAAGAGACAGGTGACGGAAAGGGGGGAAAAGAGAGAGTTCGTGTAAAAGAGGGAAAACAGGGAGAAGAGACGGGAAAGGGGAAAAGAGGGAAAACAGAGAGTTGAGGGAATACAGGGAAAAGAGACATGAGCGGGAAAAGTGGGAAAAGAGAGAGTTGAGGGTATATAGGGAATAGAGACATGAGGGGGAAAGCGGGAAAACAGAGAGTTGAGGGAAAAGAGGGAAACCAGAGAAAAGAGACAAGGGAGGGAAAGGAGGGAAAAGAGAGAGTTGAGGGAAAAGAGACGGGAAAGAGGGAAAAGAGTGATTTGGGGGAAAAGAGAAAAGAGACAGGCTAGGGAAAAGAGGGAAAAGAGAGAGTTGAGGGAATAGACACGAGAGGAAAAAGTGGGGAAAGAGAGAGTTGAGGGAATACAGGGAATAGAGACATGAGAGGGGAAAGTGGGAAAACAGAGAGTTGAGGGAAAAGATGGAAACCAGGGAAAAGAGACAAGAGAGGGAAAAGATGGAAAAGAGACAAGGGAGGGAAAGGAGGGAAAAGAGAGAGTTGAGGGAAACCGGAAGAGGGGCGAGGGCAGAAAGGGAAAAGAGAGAGATGATGAATGAGAAGGGAAAGAGTGAGGCGAGTGAAAGGGAATAGACACGAGAGGGGAAAGTGGGAAAACAGAGTTGAGGGGAAAGAAGGAAACCAGGGAAAAGAGACAGGCGAGGGGAAAAGAGGGAAAAGAGAGAGTTCGTGGAAAAGAGGGAAACCATGGAGAAGAGACAGGCGAGGGGAAAGAGGGAAAAGAGGTGAAAGAGACAAGCGACAGAAAAGAGGGAAAAGAGAGAGTTCGTGGAAAAGAGGGAAACCAGGGAAAAGAGACATGAGAGGGGAAAAGAGGTAAAATAGACAAGCGAGGGAAAGGAGGGAAAAGAGAGAGTTGAGGGAAACCGGAAGAGGGGCGAGGGCAGAAAGGGTAAAGAGAGAGATGATGAATGAGAAGGGAAAGAGTGAGGCGAGTGAAAGGGAATAGACACGAGAGGGGAAAGTGGGAAAAGAGAGAGTTGAGGGAATACAGGGAATAGAGACATGAGAGGGGAAAGTGGGAAAACAGAGTTGAGGGGAAAGAAGGAAACCAGGGAAAAGAGACAGGCGAGGGGAAAAGTGGGAAAAGAGAGAGTTCGTGGAAAAGAGGGAAACCATGGAGAAGAGACAGGCGAGGGGAAAGAGGGAAAAGAGGTGAAAGAGACAAGCGACAGAAAAGAGGGAAAAGAGAGAGTTCGTGGAAAAGAGGGAAATCTGGGAAAAGAGACAGGTGACGGAAAGGAGGGAAAAGAGAGAGTTGAGGGAAAATAGGGTAACCAGGGGAAAGAGACATGAGAGAAAAGAGGAAAAGAGAGAGTTTGTGGAAAAGAGGGACACCAGGGAGAAGAGACGGGAAAGGGCAGAAGAGGGAAAAGAGAGAGTTGAGGGAAAAGAGACGGTAGAGCCAGGCGAGGGGATAGAGGGAAAAGAGGTAAAAGAGACAAGGGAGGGAAAAGAGAGGGTTCATGGAAAAGACGGAAACCCGGGAAAAGAGACAGGTGATGGAAAGGGGGGAAAAGAGAGAGTTCGTGTAAAAGAGGGAAAACAGGGAGAAGAGACGGGAAAGGGGAAAAGAGGGAAAACAGAGAGTTGAGGGAATACAGGGAAAAGAGACATGAGCGGGAAAAGTGGGAAAGAGAGAGTTGAGGGTATATAGGGAATAGAGACATGAGGGGGAAAGCGGGAAAACAGAGAGTTGAGGGAAAAGAGGGAAACCAGGGAAAAGAGACAAGAGAGGGAAAAGATGGAAAAGAGACAAGGGAGGGAAAGGAGGGAAAAGAGAGAGTTGAGGGAAAAGAGACGGGAAAGAGGGAAAAGAGTGATTTGGGGGAAAGAGAAAAGAGACAGGCTAGGGAAAAGAGGGAAAAGAGAGAGTTGAGGGAATAGACACGAGAGGAAAAAGTGGGGAAAGAGAGAGTTGAGGGAATACAGGGAATAGAGACATGAGAGGGAAAGTGGGAAAACAGAGAGTTGAGGAAAAGATGGAAACCAGGGAAAAGAGACAGTGACGGAAAGGAGGGAAAAGAGAGAGTTCGTGGAAAAGAGGGAAACCATGGAGAAGAGACAGGCGAGGGGAAAGAGGGAAAAGAGAGAGTTCGTGGAAAAGAGGGAAACCATGGAGAAGAGACAGGCGAGGGGAAAGAGGGAAAAGAGGTGAAAGAGACAAGCGACAGAAAAGAGGGAAAAGAGAGAGTTCGTGGAAAAGAGGGAAATCTGGGAAAAGAGACAGGTGACGGAAAGGAGGGAAAAGAGAGAGTTGAGGGAAAAGAGCCGGTAGAGCCAGGCGAGGGGATAGAGGGAAAAGAGGTAAAAGAGACAAGGGAGGGAAAAGAGAGGGTTCATGGAAAAGACGGAAACCCGGGAAAAGAGACAGGTGACGGAAATGGGGGAAAAGAGAGAGTTCGTGTAAAAGAGGGAAAATAGGGAGAAGAGACGGGAAACGGGAAAAGAGGGAAAAGAGAGAGTTGAGGGAATACAGGGAAAAGAGACATGAGCGGGAAAAGTGGGAAAAGAGAGAGTTGAGGGTATATAGGAAATAGAGACATGAGAGGGGAAAGCGGGAAAACAGAGAGTTGAGGGAAAAGATGGAAACCAGGGAAAAGAGACAGGTGACGGAAAGGAGGGAAAAGAGAGAGTTCGTGGAAAAGAGGGAAACCATGGAGAAGAGACAGGCGAGGGGAAAGAGGGAAAAGAGGTGAAAGAGACAAGCGACAGAAAAGAGGGAAAAGAGAGAGTTCGTGGAAAAGAGGGAAACCAGGGAAAAGAGACATGAGGGGGAAAAGAGGTAAAATAGACAAGCGAGGGAAAGGAGGGAAAAGAGAGAGTTGAGGGAAACCGGAAGAGGGGCGAGGGCAGAAAGGGAAAAGAGAGAGATGATGAATGAGAAGGGAAAGAGTGAGGCGAGTGAAAGGGAATAGACACGAGAGGGGAAAGTGGGAAAAGAGAGAGTTGAGGGAATACAGGGAATAGAGACATGAGAGGGGGAAGTGGGAAAACAGAGTTGAGGGGAAAGAAGGAAACCAGGGAAAAGAGACAGGCGAGGGGAAAAGAGGGAAAAGAGAGAGTTCGTGGAAAAGAGGGAAACCATGGAGAAGAGACAGGCGAGGGGAAAGAGGGAAAAGAGGTGAAAGAGACAAGCGACAGAAAAGAGGGAAAAGAGAGAGTTCACGGAAAAGAGGGAAATCTGGGAAAAGAGACAGGTGACGGAAAGGAGGGAAAAGAGAGAGTTGAGGGAAAATAGTGTAACCAGGGGAAAGAGACATGAGAGAAAAGAGGGAAAAGAGAGAGTTTGTGGAAAAGAGGGACACCAGGGAGAAGAGACGGGAAAGGGCAGAAGAGGGAAAAGAGAGAGTTGAGGGAAAAGAGACGGTAGAGCCAGGCGAGGGGATAGAGGGAAAAGAGGTAAAAGAGACAAGGGAGGGAAAAGAGAGGGTTCATGGAAAAGACGGAAACCCGGGAAAAGAGACAGGTGCCGGAAAGGAGGGAAAAGAGAGAGTTTGTGTAAAAGAGGGAAAACAGGGAGAAGAGACGGGAAAGGGGAAAAGAGGGAAAACAGAGAGTTGAGGGAATACAGGGAAAAGAGACATGAGCGGGAAAAGTGGGAAAAGAGAGAGTTGAGGGTATATAGGGAATAGAGACATGAGGGGGAAAGCGGGAAAACAGAGAGTTGAGGGAAAAGAGGGAAACCAGAGAAAAGAGACAAGGGAGGGAAAGGAGGGAAAAGAGAGAGTTGAGGGAAAAGAGACGGGAAAGAGGGAAAAGAGTGATTTGGGGGAAAAGAGAAAAGAGACAGGCTAGGGAAAAGAGGGAAAAGAGAGAGTTGAGGGAATAGACACGAGAGGAAAAAGTGGGGAAAGAGAGAGTTGAGGGAATATAGGAAATAGAGACATGAGAGGGGAAAGCGGGAAAACAGAGAGTTGAGGGAAAAGATGGAAACCAGGGAAAAGAGACAGGTGACGGAAAGGAGGGAAAAGAGAGAGTTCGTGGAAAAGAGGGAAACCATGGAGAAGAGACAGGCGAGGGGAAAGAGGGAAAAGAGGTGAAAGAGACAAGCGACAGAAAAGAGGGAAAAGAGAGAGTTCGTGGAAAAGAGGGAAACCAGGGAAAAGAGACATGAGGGGGAAAAGAGGTAAAATAGACAAGCGAGGGAAAGGAGGGAAAAGAGAGAGTTGAGGGAAACCGGAAGAGGGGCGAGGGCAGAAAGGGAAAAGAGAGAGATGATGAATGAGAAGGGAAAGAGTGAGGCGAGTGAAAGGGAATAGACACGAGAGGGGAAAGTGGGAAAAGAGAGAGTTGAGGGAATACAGGGAATAGAGACATGAGAGGGGAAAGTGGGAAAACAGAGTTGAGGGGAAAGAAGGAAACCAGGGAAAAGAGACAGGCGAGGGGAAAAGAGGGAAAAGAGAGAGTTCGTGGAAAAGAGGGAAACCATGGAGAAGAGACAGGCGAGGGGAAAGAGGGAAAAGAGGTGAAAGAGACAAGCGACAGAAAAGAGGGAAAAGAGAGAGTTCGTGGAAAAGAGGGAAATCTGGGAAAAGAGACAGGTGACGGAAAGGAGGGAAAAGAGAGAGTTGAGGGAAAATAGGGTAACCAGGGGAAAGAGACATGAGAGAAAAGAGGGAAAAGAGAGAGTTTGTGGAAAAGAGGGACACCAGGGAGAAGAGACGGGAAAGGGCAAAAGAGGGAAAAGAGAGAGTTGAGGGAAAAGAGCCGGTAGAGCCAGGCGAGGGGATAGAGGGAAAAGAGGTAAAAGAGACAAGGGAGGGAAAAGAGAGGGTTCATGGAAAAGACGGAAACCCGGGAAAAGAGACAGGTGACGGAAAGGAGGGAAAAGAGAGAGTTCGTGTAAAAGAGGGAAAACAGGGAGAAGAGACGGGAAAGGGGAAAAGAGGGAAAACAGAGAGTTGAGGGAATACAGGGAAAAGAGACATGAGCGGGAAAAGTGGGAAAAGAGAGAGTTGAGGGTATATAGGAATAGAGACATGAGGGGGAAAGCGGGAAAACAGAGAGTTGAGGGAAAAGAGGGAAACCAGAGAAAAGAGACAAGGGAGGGAAAAGATGGAAAAGAGACAAGGGAGGGAACGGAGGGAAAAGAGAGAGTTGAGGGAAAAGAGACGGGAAAGAGAGAAAAGAGTGATTTGGGGGAAAGAGAAAAGAGACAGGCTAGGGAAAAGAGGGAAAAGAGAGAGTTGAGGGAATAGACAAGAGAGGAAAAAGTGGGGAAAGAGAGAGTTGAGGGAATACCGGGAATAGAGACATGAGAGGGGAAAGTGGGAAAACAGAGAGTTGAGGGAAAAGATGGAAACCAGGGAAAAGAGACAAGAGAGGGAAAAGATGGAAAAGAGACAAGGGAGGGAAAGGAGGGAAAAGAGAGAGTTGAGGGAAACCGGAAGAGGGGCGAGGGCAGAAAGGGAAAAGAGAGAGATGATGAATGAGAAGGGAAAGAGTGAGGCGAGTGAAAGGGAATAGACACGAGAGGGGAAAGTGGGAAAACAGAGTTGAGGGGAAAGAAGGAAACCAGGGAAAAGAGACAGGCGAGGGGAAAAGAGGGAAAAGAGAGAGTTCGTGGAAAAGAGGGAAACCATGGAGAAGAGACAGGCGAGGGGAAAGAGGGAAAAGAGGTGAAAGAGACAAGCGACAGAAAAGAGGGAAAAGAGAGAGTTCGTGGAAAAGAGGGAAACCGGGGAAAAGAGACATGAGAGGGGAAAAGAGGTAAAATAGACAAGCGAGGGAAAGGAGGGAAAAGAGAGAGTTGAGGGAAACCGGAAGAGGGGCGAGGGCAGAAAGGGAAAAGAGAGAGATGATGAATGAGAAGGGAAAGAGTGAGGCGAGTGAAAGGGAATAGACACGAGAGGGGAAAGTGGGAAAACAGAGTTGAGGGGAAAGAAGGAAACCAGGGAAAAGAGACAGGCGAGGGGAAAAGAGGGAAAAGAGAGAGTTCGTGGAAAAGAGGGAAACCATGGAGAAGAGACAGGCGAGGGGAAAGAGGGAAAAGAGGTGAAAGAGACAAGCGACAGAAAAGAGGGAAAAGAGAGAGTTCGTGGAAAAGAGGGAAATCTGGGAAAAGAGACAGGTGACGGAAAGGAGGGAAAAGAGAGAGTTGAGGGAAAATAGGGTAACCAGGGGAAAGAGACATGAGAGAAAAGAGGGAAAAGAGAGAGTTTGTGGAAAAGAGGGACACCAGGGAGAAGAGACGGGAAAGGGCAAAAGAGGGAAAAGAGAGAGTTGAGGGAAAAGAGCCGGTAGAGCCAGGCGAGGGGATAGAGGGAAAAGAGGTAAAAGAGACAAGGGAGGGAAAAGAGAGGGTTCATGGAAAAGACGGAAACCCGGGAAAAGAGACAGGTGACGGAAAGGAGGGAAAAGAGAGAGTTCGTGTAAAAGAGGGAAAACAGGGAGAAGAGACGGGAAAGGGGAAAAGAGGGAAAACAGAGAGTTGAGGGAATACAGGGAAAAGAGACATGAGCGGGAAAAGTGGGAAAAGAGAGAGTTGAGGGTATATAGGAATAGAGACATGAGGGGGAAAGCGGGAAAACAGAGAGTTGAGGGAAAAGAGGGAAACCAGAGAAAAGAGACAAGGGAGGGAAAAGATGGAAAAGAGACAAGGGAGGGAACGGAGGGAAAAGAGAGAGTTGAGGGAAAAGAGACGGGAAAGAGAGAAAAGAGTGATTTGGGGGAAAAGAGAAAAGAGACAGGCTAGGGAAAAGAGGGAAAAGAGAGAGTTGAGGGAATAGACAAGAGAGGAAAAAGTGGGGAAAGAGAGAGTTGAGGGAATACCGGGAATAGAGACATGAGAGGGGAAAGTGGGAAAACAGAGAGTTGAGGGAAAAGATGGAAACCAGGGAAAAGAGACAAGAGAGGGAAAAGATGGAAAAGAGACAAGGGAGGGAAAGGAGGGAAAAGAGAGAGTTGAGGGAAACCGGAAGAGGGGCGAGGGCAGAAAGGGAAAAGAGAGAGATGATGAATGAGAAGGGAAAGAGTGAGGCGAGTGAAAGGGAATAGACACGAGAGGGGAAAGTGGGAAAACAGAGTTGAGGGGAAAGAAGGAAACCAGGGAAAAGAGACAGGCGAGGGGAAAAGAGGGAAAAGAGAGAGTTCGTGGAAAAGAGGGAAACCATGGAGAAGAGACAGGCGAGGGGAAAGAGGGAAAAGAGGTGAAAGAGACAAGCGACAGAAAAGAGGGAAAAGAGAGAGTTCGTGGAAAAGAGGGAAACCAGGGAAAAGAGACATGAGAGGGGAAAAGAGGTAAAATAGACAAGCGAGGGAAAGGAGGGAAAAGAGAGAGTTGAGGGAAACCGGAAGAGGGGCGAGGGCAGAAAGGGTAAAGAGAGAGATGATGAATGAGAAGGGAAAGAGTGAGGCGAGTGAAAGGGAATAGACACGAGAGGGGAAAGTGGGAAAAGAGAGAGTTGAGGGAATACAGGGAATAGAGACATGAGAGGGGAAAGTGGGAAAACAGAGTTGAGGGGAAAGAAGGAAACCAGGGAAAAGAGACAGGCGAGGGGAAAAGTGGGAAAAGAGAGAGTTCGTGGAAAAGAGGGAAACCATGGAGAAGAGACAGGCGAGGGGAAAGAGGGAAAAGAGGTGAAAGAGACAAGCGACAGAAAAGAGGGAAAAGAGAGAGTTCGTGGAAAAGAGGGAAATCTGGGAAAAGAGACAGGTGACGGAAAGGAGGGAAAAGAGAGAGTTGAGGGAAAATAGGGTAACCAGGGGAAAGAGACATGAGAGAAAAGAGGGAAAAGAGAGAGTTTGTGGAAAAGAGGGACACTAGGGAGAAGAGACGGGAAAGGGCAGAAGAGGGAAAAGAGAGAGTTGAGGGAAAAGAGACGGTAGAGCCAGGCGAGGGGATAGAGGGAAAAGAGGTAAAAGAGACAAGGGAGGGAAAAGAGAGGGTTCATGGAAAAGACGGAAACCCGGGAAAAGAGACAGGTGACGGAAAGGGGGGAAAAGAGAGAGTTCGTGTAAAAGAGGGAAAACAGGGAGAAGAGACGGGAAAGGGGAAAAGAGGGAAAACAGAGAGTTGAGGGAATACAGGGAAAAGAGACATGAGCGGGAAAAGTGGGAAAAGAGAGAGTTGAGGGTATATAGGGAATAGAGACATGAGGGGGAAAGCGGGAAAACAGAGAGTTGAGGGAAAAGAGGGAAACCAGAGAAAAGAGACAAGGGAGGGAAAGGAGGGAAAAGAGAGAGTTGAGGGAAAAGAGACGGGAAAGAGGGAAAAGAGTGATTTGGGGGAAAAGAGAAAAGAGACAGGCTAGGGAAAAGAGGGAAAAGAGAGAGTTGAGGGAATAGACACGAGAGGAAAAAGTGGGGAAAGAGAGAGTTGAGGGAATACAGGGAATAGAGACATGAGAGGGGAAAGTGGGAAAACAGAGAGTTGAGGGAAAAGATGGAAACCAGGGAAAAGAGACAAGAGAGGGAAAAGATGGAAAAGAGACAAGGGAGGGAAAGGAGGGAAAAGAGAGAGTTGAGGGAAACCGGAAGAGGGGCGAGGGCAGAAAGGGAAAAGAGAGAGATGATGAATGAGAAGGGAAAGAGTGAGGCGAGTGAAAGGGAATAGACACGAGAGGGGAAAGTGGGAAAACAGAGTTGAGGGGAAAGAAGGAAACCAGGGAAAAGAGACAGGCGAGGGGAAAAGAGGGAAAAGAGAGAGTTCGTGGAAAAGAGGGAAACCATGGAGAAGAGACAGGCGAGGGGAAAGAGGGAAAAGAGGTGAAAGAGACAAGCGACAGAAAAGAGGGAAAAGAGAGAGTTCGTGGAAAAGAGGGAAACCAGGGAAAAGAGACATGAGAGGGGAAAAGAGGTAAAATAGACAAGCGAGGGAAAGGAGGGAAAAGAGAGAGTTGAGGGAAACCGGAAGAGGGGCGAGGGCAGAAAGGGTAAAGAGAGAGATGATGAATGAGAAGGGAAAGAGTGAGGCGAGTGAAAGGGAATAGACACGAGAGGGGAAAGTGGGAAAAGAGAGAGTTGAGGGAATACAGGGAATAGAGACATGAGAGGGGAAAGTGGGAAAACAGAGTTGAGGGGAAAGAAGGAAACCAGGGAAAAGAGACAGGCGAGGGGAAAAGTGGGAAAAGAGAGAGTTCGTGGAAAAGAGGGAAACCATGGAGAAGAGACAGGCGAGGGGAAAGAGGGAAAAGAGGTGAAAGAGACAAGCGACAGAAAAGAGGGAAAAGAGAGAGTTCGTGGAAAAGAGGGAAATCTGGGAAAAGAGACAGGTGACGGAAAGGAGGGAAAAGAGAGAGTTGAGGGAAAATAGGGTAACCAGGGGAAAGAGACATGAGAGAAAAGAGGGAAAAGAGAGAGTTTGTGGAAAAGAGGGACACCAGGGAGAAGAGACGGGAAAGGGCAGAAGAGGGAAAAGAGAGAGTTGAGGGAAAAGAGACGGTAGAGCCAGGCGAGGGGATAGAGGGAAAAGAGGTAAAAGAGACAAGGGAGGGAAAAGAGAGGGTTCATGGAAAAGACGGAAACCCGGGAAAAGAGACAGGTGATGGAAAGGGGGGAAAAGAGAGAGTTCGTGTAAAAGAGGGAAAACAGGGAGAAGAGACGGGAAAGGGGAAAAGAGGGAAAACAGAGAGTTGAGGGAATACAGGGAAAAGAGACATGAGCGGGAAAAGTGGGAAAAGAGAGAGTTGAGGGTATATAGGGAATAGAGACATGAGGGGGAAAGCGGGAAAACAGAGAGTTGAGGGAAAAGAGGGAAACCAGGGAAAAGAGACAAGAGAGGGAAAAGATGGAAAAGAGACAAGGGAGGGAAAGGAGGGAAAAGAGAGAGTTGAGGGAAAAGAGACGGGAAAGAGGGAAAAGAGTGATTTGGGGGAAAGAGAAAAGAGACAGGCTAGGGAAAAGAGGGAAAAGAGAGAGTTGAGGGAATAGACACGAGAGGAAAAAGTGGGGAAAGAGAGAGTTGAGGGAATACAGGGAATAGAGACATGAGAGGGGAAAGTGGGAAAACAGAGAGTTGAGGGAAAAGATGGAAACCAGGGAAAAGAGACAGGTGACGGAAAGGAGGGAAAAGAGAGAGTTCGTGGAAAAGAGGGAAACCATGGAGAAGAGACAGGCGAGGGGAAAGAGGGAAAAGAGAGAGTTCGTGGAAAAGAGGGAAACCATGGAGAAGAGACAGGCGAGGGGAAAGAGGGAAAAGAGGTGAAAGAGACAAGCGACAGAAAAGAGGGAAAAGAGAGAGTTCGTGGAAAAGAGGGAAATCTGGGAAAAGAGACAGGTGACGGAAAGGAGGGAAAAGAGAGAGTTGAGGGAAAAGAGCCGGTAGAGCCAGGCGAGGGGATAGAGGGAAAAGAGGTAAAAGAGACAAGGGAGGGAAAAGAGAGGGTTCATGGAAAAGACGGAAACCCGGGAAAAGAGACAGGTGACGGAAATGGGGGAAAAGAGAGAGTTCGTGTAAAAGAGGGAAAATAGGGAGAAGAGACGGGAAACGGGAAAAGAGGGAAAAGAGAGAGTTGAGGGAATACAGGGAAAAGAGACATGAGCGGGAAAAGTGGGAAAAGAGAGAGTTGAGGGTATATAGGAAATAGAGACATGAGAGGGGAAAGCGGGAAAACAGAGAGTTGAGGGAAAAGATGGAAACCAGGGAAAAGAGACAGGTGACGGAAAGGAGGGAAAAGAGAGAGTTCGTGGAAAAGAGGGAAACCATGGAGAAGAGACAGGCGAGGGGAAAGAGGGAAAAGAGGTGAAAGAGACAAGCGACAGAAAAGAGGGAAAAGAGAGAGTTCGTGGAAAAGAGGGAAACCAGGGAAAAGAGACATGAGAGGGGAAAAGAGGTAAAATAGACAAGCGAGGGAAAGGAGGGAAAAGAGAGAGTTGAGGGAAACCGGAAGAGGGGCGAGGGCAGAAAGGGAAAAGAGAGAGATGATGAATGAGAAGGGAAAGAGTGAGGCGAGTGAAAGGGAATAGACACGAGAGGGGAAAGTGGGAAAAGAGAGAGTTGAGGGAATACAGGGAATAGAGACATGAGAGGGGGAAGTGGGAAAACAGAGTTGAGGGGAAAGAAGGAAACCAGGGAAAAGAGACAGGCGAGGGGAAAAGAGGGAAAAGAGAGAGTTCGTGGAAAAGAGGGAAACCATGGAGAAGAGACAGGCGAGGGGAAAGAGGGAAAAGAGGTGAAAGAGACAAGCGACAGAAAAGAGGGAAAAGAGAGAGTTCACGGAAAAGAGGGAAATCTGGGAAAAGAGACAGGTGACGGAAAGGAGGGAAAAGAGAGAGTTGAGGGAAAATAGTGTAACCAGGGGAAAGAGACATGAGAGAAAAGAGGGAAAAGAGAGAGTTTGTGGAAAAGAGGGACACCAGGGAGAAGAGACGGGAAAGGGCAGAAGAGGGAAAAGAGAGAGTTGAGGGAAAAGAGACGGTAGAGCCAGGCGAGGGGATAGAGGGAAAAGAGGTAAAAGAGACAAGGGAGGGAAAAGAGAGGGTTCATGGAAAAGACGGAAACCCGGGAAAAGAGACAGGTGCCGGAAAGGAGGGAAAAGAGAGAGTTTGTGTAAAAGAGGGAAAACAGGGAGAAGAGACGGGAAAGGGGAAAAGAGGGAAAACAGAGAGTTGAGGGAATACAGGGAAAAGAGACATGAGCGGGAAAAGTGGGAAAAGAGAGAGTTGAGGGTATATAGGGAATAGAGACATGAGGGGGAAAGCGGGAAAACAGAGAGTTGAGGGAAAAGAGGGAAACCAGAGAAAAGAGACAAGGGAGGGAAAGGAGGGAAAAGAGAGAGTTGAGGGAAAAGAGACGGGAAAGAGGGAAAAGAGTGATTTGGGGGAAAAGAGAAAAGAGACAGGCTAGGGAAAAGAGGGAAAAGAGAGAGTTGAGGGAATAGACACGAGAGGAAAAAGTGGGGAAAGAGAGAGTTGAGGGAATATAGGAAATAGAGACATGAGAGGGGAAAGCGGGAAAACAGAGAGTTGAGGGAAAAGATGGAAACCAGGGAAAAGAGACAGGTGACGGAAAGGAGGGAAAAGAGAGAGTTCGTGGAAAAGAGGGAAACCATGGAGAAGAGACAGGCGAGGGGAAAGAGGGAAAAGAGGTGAAAGAGACAAGCGACAGAAAAGAGGGAAAAGAGAGAGTTCGTGGAAAAGAGGGAAACCAGGGAAAAGAGACATGAGGGGGAAAAGAGGTAAAATAGACAAGCGAGGGAAAGGAGGGAAAAGAGAGAGTTGAGGGAAACCGGAAGAGGGGCGAGGGCAGAAAGGGAAAAGAGAGAGATGATGAATGAGAAGGGAAAGAGTGAGGCGAGTGAAAGGGAATAGACACGAGAGGGGAAAGTGGGAAAAGAGAGAGTTGAGGGAATACAGGGAATAGAGACATGAGAGGGGAAAGTGGGAAAACAGAGTTGAGGGGAAAGAAGGAAACCAGGGAAAAGAGACAGGCGAGGGGAAAAGAGGGAAAAGAGAGAGTTCGTGGAAAAGAGGGAAACCATGGAGAAGAGACAGGCGAGGGGAAAGAGGGAAAAGAGGTGAAAGAGACAAGCGACAGAAAAGAGGGAAAAGAGAGAGTTCGTGGAAAAGAGGGAAATCTGGGAAAAGAGACAGGTGACGGAAAGGAGGGAAAAGAGAGAGTTGAGGGAAAATAGGGTAACCAGGGGAAAGAGACATGAGAGAAAAGAGGGAAAAGAGAGAGTTTGTGGAAAAGAGGGACACCAGGGAGAAGAGACGGGAAAGGGCAAAAGAGGGAAAAGAGAGAGTTGAGGGAAAAGAGCCGGTAGAGCCAGGCGAGGGGATAGAGGGAAAAGAGGTAAAAGAGACAAGGGAGGGAAAAGAGAGGGTTCATGGAAAAGACGGAAACCCGGGAAAAGAGACAGGTGACGGAAAGGAGGGAAAAGAGAGAGTTCGTGTAAAAGAGGGAAAACAGGGAGAAGAGACGGGAAAGGGGAAAAGAGGGAAAACAGAGAGTTGAGGGAATACAGGGAAAAGAGACATGAGCGGGAAAAGTGGGAAAAGAGAGAGTTGAGGGTATATAGGAATAGAGACATGAGGGGGAAAGCGGGAAAACAGAGAGTTGAGGGAAAAGAGGGAAACCAGAGAAAAGAGACAAGGGAGGGAAAAGATGGAAAAGAGACAAGGGAGGGAACGGAGGGAAAAGAGAGAGTTGAGGGAAAAGAGACGGGAAAGAGAGAAAAGAGTGATTTGGGGGAAAGAGAAAAGAGACAGGCTAGGGAAAAGAGGGAAAAGAGAGAGTTGAGGGAATAGACAAGAGAGGAAAAAGTGGGGAAAGAGAGAGTTGAGGGAATACCGGGAATAGAGACATGAGAGGGGAAAGTGGGAAAACAGAGAGTTGAGGGAAAAGATGGAAACCAGGGAAAAGAGACAAGAGAGGGAAAAGATGGAAAAGAGACAAGGGAGGGAAAGGAGGGAAAAGAGAGAGTTGAGGGAAACCGGAAGAGGGGCGAGGGCAGAAAGGGAAAAGAGAGAGATGATGAATGAGAAGGGAAAGAGTGAGGCGAGTGAAAGGGAATAGACACGAGAGGGGAAAGTGGGAAAACAGAGTTGAGGGGAAAGAAGGAAACCAGGGAAAAGAGACAGGCGAGGGGAAAAGAGGGAAAAGAGAGAGTTCGTGGAAAAGAGGGAAACCATGGAGAAGAGACAGGCGAGGGGAAAGAGGGAAAAGAGGTGAAAGAGACAAGCGACAGAAAAGAGGGAAAAGAGAGAGTTCGTGGAAAAGAGGGAAACCGGGGAAAAGAGACATGAGAGGGGAAAAGAGGTAAAATAGACAAGCGAGGGAAAGGAGGGAAAAGAGAGAGTTGAGGGAAACCGGAAGAGGGGCGAGGGCAGAAAGGGTAAAGAGAGAGATGATGAATGAGAAGGGAAAGAGTGAGGCGAGTGAAAGGGAATAGACACGAGAGGGGAAAGTGGGAAAAGAGAGAGTTGAGGGAATACAGGGAATAGAGACATGAGAGGGGAAAGTGGGAAAACAGAGTTGAGGGGAAAGAAGGAAACCAGGGAAAAGAGACAGGCGAGGGGAAAAGTGGGAAAAGAGAGAGTTCGTGGAAAAGAGGGAAACCATGGAGAAGAGACAGGCGAGGGGAAAGAGGGAAAAGAGGTGAAAGAGACAAGCGACAGAAAAGAGGGAAAAGAGAGAGTTCGTGGAAAAGAGGGAAATCTGGGAAAAGAGACAGGTGACGGAAAGGAGGGAAAAGAGAGAGTTGAGGGAAGAGAGAGAGTTGAGGGAAAATAGGGTAACCAGGGGAAAGAGACATGAGAGAAAAGAGGGAAAAGAGAGAGTTTGTGGAAAAGAGGGACACCAGGGAGAAGAGACGGGAAAGGGCAGAAGAGGGAAAAGAGAGAGTTCGTGGAAAAGAGGGAAATCTGGGAAAAGAGACAGGTGACGGAAAGGAGGGCAAAGAGAGAGTTGAGGGAAAATAGGGTAACCAGGGGAAAGAGACATGAGAGAAAAGAGGGAAAAGAGAGAGTTTGTGGAAAAGAGGGACACCAGGGAGAAGAGACGGGAAAGGGCAGAAGAGGGAAAAGAGAGAGTTGAGGGAAAAGAGACGGTAGAGCCAGGCGAGGGGATAGAGGGAAAAGAGGTAAAAGAGACAAGGGAGGGAAAAGAGAGGGTTCATGGAAAAGACGGAAACCCGGGAAAAGAGACAGGTGACGGAAAGGGGGGAAAAGAGAGAGTTCGTGTAAAAGAGGGAAAACAGGGAGAAGAGACGGGAAAGGGGAAAAGAGGGAAAACAGAGAGTTGAGGGAATACAGGGAAAAGAGACATGAGCGGGAAAAGTGGGAAAAGAGAGAGTTGAGGGTATATAGGGAATAGAGACATGAGGGGGGATGCGGGAAAACAGAGAGTTGAGGGAAAAGATGGAAACCAGGGAAAAGAGACAAGGGAGGGAAAAGATGGAAAAGAGACAAGGGAGGGAAAGGAGGGAAAAGAGAGAGTTGAGGGAAAAGAGACGGGAAAGAGGGAAAAGAGTGATTTGGGGGAAAAGAGAACAGAGACAGGCTAGGGAAAAGAGGGAAAAGAGAGAGTTGAGGGAATAGACAAGAGAGGAAAAAGTGGGGAAAGAGAGAGTTGAGGGAATACCGGGAATAGAGACATGAGAGGGGAAAGTGGGAAAACAGAGAGTTGAGGGAAAAGATGGAAACCAGGGAAAAGAGACAAGAGAGGGAAAAGATGGAAAAGAGACAAGGGAGGGAAAGGAGGGAAAAGAGAGAGTTGAGGGAAACCGGAAGAGGGGCGAGGGCAGAAAGGGAAAAGAGAGAGATGATGAATGAGAAGGGAAAGAGTGAGGCGAGTGAAAGGGAATAGACACGAGAGGGGAAAGTGGGAAAACAGAGTTGAGGGGAAAGAAGGAAACCAGGGAAAAGAGACAGGCGAGGGGAAAAGAGGGAAAAGAGAGAGTTCGTGGAAAAGAGGGAAACCATGGAGAAGAGACAGGCGAGGGGAAAGAGGGAAAAGAGGTGAAAGAGACAAGCGACAGAAAAGAGGGAAAAGAGAGAGTTCGTGGAAAAGAGGGAAACCGGGGAAAAGAGACATGAGAGGGGAAAAGAGGTAAAATAGACAAGCGAGGGAAAGGAGGGAAAAGAGAGAGTTGAGGGAAACCGGAAGAGGGGCGAGGGCAGAAAGGGTAAAGAGAGAGATGATGAATGAGAAGGGAAAGAGTGAGGCGAGTGAAAGGGAATAGACACGAGAGGGGAAAGTGGGAAAAGAGAGAGTTGAGGGAATACAGGGAATAGAGACATGAGAGGGGAAAGTGGGAAAACAGAGTTGAGGGGAAAGAAGGAAACCAGGGAAAAGAGACAGGCGAGGGGAAAAGCGGGAAAAGAGAGAGTTCGTGGAAAAGAGGGAAACCATGGAGAAGAGACAGGCGAGGGGAAAGAGGGAAAAGAGGTGAAAGAGACAAGCGACAGAAAAGAGGGAAAAGAGAGAGTTCGTGGAAAAGAGGGAAATCTGGGAAAAGAGACAGGTGACGGAAAGGAGGGAAAAGAGAGAGTTGAGGGAAGAGAGAGAGTTGAGGGAAAATAGGGTAACCAGGGGAAAGAGACATGAGAGAAAAGAGGGAAAAGAGAGAGTTTGTGGAAAAGAGGGACACCAGGGAGAAGAGACGGGAAAGGGCAGAAGAGGGAAAAGAGAGAGTTCGTGGAAAAGAGGGAAATCTGGGAAAAGAGACAGGTGACGGAAAGGAGGGCAAAGAGAGAGTTGAGGGAAAATAGGGTAACCAGGGGAAAGAGACATGAGAGAAAAGAGGGAAAAGAGAGCGTTTGTGGAAAAGAGGGACACCAGGGAGAAGAGACGGGAAAGGGCAGAAGAGGGAAAAGAGAGAGTTGAGGGAAAAGAGACGGTAGAGCCAGGCGAGGGGATAGAGGGAAAAGAGGTAAAAGAGACAAGGGAGGGAAAAGAGAGGGTTCATGGAAAAGACGGAAACCCGGGAAAAGAGACAGGTGACGGAAAGGGGGGAAAAGAGAGAGTTCGTGTAAAAGAGGGAAAACAGGGAGAAGAGACGGGAAAGGGGAAAAGAGGGAAAACAGAGAGTTGAGGGAATACAGGGAAAAGAGACATGAGCGGGAAAAGTGGGAAAAGAGAGAGTTGAGGGTATATAGGGAATAGAGACATGAGGGGGGAAGCGGGAAAACAGAGAGTTGAGGGAAAAGATGGAAACCAGGGAAAAGAGACAAGGGAGGGAAAAGATGGAAAAGAGACAAGGGAGGGAAAGGAGGGAAAAGAGAGAGTTGAGGGAAAAGAGACGGGAAAGAGGGAAAAGAGTGATTTGGGGGAAAAGAGAACAGAGACAGGCTAGGGAAAAGAGGGAAAAGAGAGAGTTGAGGGAATAGACACGAGAGGAAAAAGTGGGGAAAGAGAGAGTTGAGGGAATACAGGGAATAGAGACATGAGAGGGGAAAGTGGGAAAACAGAGAGTTGAGGGGAAAGATGGAAACCAGGGAAGAGAGACAGGTGACGGAAAGGAGGGAAAAGAGAGAGTTCGTGGAAAAGAGGGAAACCATGGAGAAGAGACAGGCGAGGGGAAAGAGGGAAAAGAGGTGAAAGAGACAAGCGACAGAAAAGAGGGAAAAGAGAGAGTTCGTGGAAAAGAGGGAAACCAGGGAAAAGAGACATGAGAGGGGAAAAGAGGTAAAATAGACAAGCGAGGGAAAGGAGGGAAAAGAGAGAGTTGAGGGAAACCGGAAGAGGGGCGAGGGCAGAAAGGGAAAAGAGAGAGATGATGAATGAGAAGGGAAAGAGTGAGGCGAGTGAAAGGGAATAGACACGAGAGGAAAAAGTGGGAAAAGAGAGAGTTGAGGGAATACAGGGAATAGAGACATGAGAGGGGAAAGTGGGAAAACAGAGTTGAGGGGAAAGAAGGAAACCAGGGAAAAGAGACAGGCGAGGGGAAAAGAGGGAAAAGAGAGAGTTCGTGGAAAAGAGGGGAACCATGGAGAAGAGACAGGCGAGGGGAAAGAGGGAAAAGAGGTGAAAGAGACAAGCGACAGAAAAGAGGGAAAAGAGAGAGTTCGTGGAAAAGAGGGAAATCTGGGAAAAGAGACAGGTGACGGAAAGGAGGGCAAAGAGAGAGTTGAGGGAAAATAGGGTAACCAGGGGAAAGAGACATGAGAGAAAAGAGGGAAAAGAGAGAGTTTGTGGAAAAGAGGGACACCAGGGAGAAGAGACGGGAAAGGGCAAAAGAGGGAAAAGAGAGAGTTGAGGGAAAAGAGACGGTCGAGCCAGGCGAGGGGATAGAGGGAAAAGAGGTAAAAGAGACAAGGGAGGGAAAAGAGAGGGTTCATGGAAAAGACGGAAACCCGGGAAGAGAGACAGGTGACGGAAAGGAGGGAAAAGAGAGAGTTCGTGTAAAAGAGGGAAAACAGGGAGAAGAGACGGGAAAGGGGAAAAGAGGGAAAACAGAGAGTTGAGGGAATACAGGGAAAAGAGACATGAGCGGGAAAAGTGGGAAAAGAGAGAGTTGAGGGTATATAGGGAATAGAGACATGAGGGGGAAAGCGGGAAAACAGAGAGTTGAGGGAAAAGAGGGAAACCAGAGAAAAGAGACAAGGGAGGGAAAGGAGGGAAAAGAGAGAGTTGAGGGAAAAGAGACGGGAAAGAGGGAAAAGAGTGATTTGGGGAAAAGAGAAAAGAGACAGGCTAGGGAAAAGAGGGAAAAGAGAGAGTTGAGGGAATAGACACGAGAGGAAAAAGTGGGGAAAGAGAGAGTTGAGGGAATACAGGGAATAGAGACATGAGAGGGGAAAGTGGGAAAACAGAGAGTTGAGGGGAAAGATGGAAACCAGGGAAGAGAGACAGGTGACGGAAAGGAGGGAAAAGAGAGAGTTCGTGGAAAAGAGGGAAACCATGGAGAAGAGACAGGCGAGGGGAAAGAGGGAAAAGAGGTGAAAGAGACAAGCGACAGAAAAGAGGGAAAAGAGAGAGTTCGTGGAAAAGAGGGAAACCAGGGAAAAGAGACATGAGAGGGGAAAAGAGGTAAAATAGACAAGCGAGGGAAAGGAGGGAAAAGAGAGAGTTGAGGGAAACCGGAAGAGGGGCGAGGGCAGAAAGGGAAAAGAGAGAGATGATGAATGAGAAGGGAAAGAGTGAGGCGAGTGAAAGGGAATAGACACGAGAGGGGAAAGTGGGAAAACAGAGTTGAGGGGAAAGAAGGAAACCAGGGAAAAGAGACAGGCGAGGGGAAAAGAGGGAAAAGAGAGAGTTCGGGGAAAAGAGGGAAACCATGGAGAAGAGACAGGCGAGGGGAAAGAGGGAAAAGAGGTGAAAGAGACAAGCGACAGAAAAGAGGGAAAAGAGAGAGTTCGTGGAAAAGAGGGAAATCTGGGAAAAGAGACAGGTGACGGAAAGGAGGGCAAAGAGAGAGTTGAGGGAAAATAGGGTAACCAGGGGAAAGAGACATGAGAGAAAAGAGGGAAAAGAGAGAGTTTGTGGAAAAGAGGGACACCAGGGAGAAGAGACGGGAAAGGGCAGAAGAGGGAAAAGAGAGAGTTGAGGGAAAAGAGACGGTAGAGCCAGGCGAGGGGATAGAGGGAAAAGAGGTAAAAGAGACAAGGGAGGGAAAAGAGAGGGTTCATGGAAAAGACGGAAACCCGGGAAAAGAGACAGGTGACGGAAAGGGGGGAAAAGAGAGAGTTCGTGTAAAAGAGGGAAAACAGGGAGAAGAGACGGGAAAGGGGAAAAGAGGGAAAACAGAGAGTTGAGGGAATACAGGGAAAAGAGACATGAGCGGGAAAAGTGGGAAAAGAGAGAGTTGAGGGTATATAGGGAATAGAGACATGAGGGGGGAAGCGGGAAAACAGAGAGTTGAGGGAAAAGATGGAAACCAGGGAAAAGAGACAAGGGAGGGAAAAGATGGAAAAGAGACAAGGGAGGGAAAGGAGGGAAAAGAGAGAGTTGAGGGAAAAGAGACGGGAAAGAGGGAAAAGAGTGATTTGGGGGAAAAGAGAACAGAGACAGGCTAGGGAAAAGAGGGAAAAGAGAGAGTTGAGGGAATAGACACGAGAGGAAAAAGTGGGGAAAGAGAGAGTTGAGGGAATACAGGGAATAGAGACATGAGAGGGGAAAGTGGGAAAACAGAGAGTTGAGGGGAAAGATGGAAACCAGGGAAGAGAGACAGGTGACGGAAAGGAGGGAAAAGAGAGAGTTCGTGGAAAAGAGGGAAACCATGGAGAAGAGACAGGCGAGGGGAAAGAGGGAAAAGAGGTGAAAGAGACAAGCGACAGAAAAGAGGGAAAAGAGAGAGTTCGTGGAAAAGAGGGAAACCAGGGAAAAGAGACATGAGAGGGGAAAAGAGGTAAAATAGACAAGCGAGGGAAAGGAGGGAAAAGAGAGAGTTGAGGGAAACTGGAAGAGGGGCGAGGGCAGAAAGGGAAAAGAGAGAGATGATGAATGAGAAGGGAAAGAGTGAGGCGAGTGAAAGGGAATAGACACGAGAGGAAAAAGTGGGAAAAGAGAGAGTTGAGGGAATACAGGGAATAGAGACATGAGAGGGGAAAGTGGGAAAACAGAGTTGAGGGGAAAGAAGGAAACCAGGGAAAAGAGACAGGCGAGGGGAAAAGAGGGAAAAGAGAGAGTTCGTGGAAAAGAGGGGAACCATGGAGAAGAGACAGGCGAGGGGAAAGAGGGAAAAGAGGTGAAAGAGACAAGCGACAGAAAAGAGGGAAAAGAGAGAGTTCGTGGAAAAGAGGGAAATCTGGGAAAAGAGACAGGTGACGGAAAGGAGGGAAAAGAGAGAGTTGAGGGAAAATAGGGTAACCAGGGGAAAGAGACATGAGAGAAAAGAGGGAAAAGAGAGAGTTTGTGGAAAAGAGGGACACCAGGGAGAAGAGACGGGAAAGGGCAAAAGAGGGAAAAGAGAGAGTTGAGGGAAAAGAGACGGTCGAGCCAGGCGAGGGGATAGAGGGAAAAGAGGTAAAAGAGACAAGGGAGGGAAAAGAGAGGGTTCATGGAAAAGACGGAAACCCGGGAAGAGAGACAGGTGACGGAAAGGAGGGAAAAGAGAGAGTTCGTGTAAAAGAGGGAAAACAGGGAGAAGAGACGGGAAAGGGGAAAAGAGGGAAAACAGAGAGTTGAGGGAATACAGGGAAAAGAGACATGAGCGGGAAAAGTGGGAAAAGAGAGAGTTGAGGGTATATAGGGAATAGAGACATGAGGGGGAAAGCGGGAAAACAGAGAGTTGAGGGAAAAGAGGGAAACCAGAGAAAAGAGACAAGGGAGGGAAAGGAGGGAAAAGAGAGAGTTGAGGGAAAAGAGACGGGAAAGAGGGAAAAGAGTGATTTGGGGGAAAAGAGAAAAGAGACAGGCTAGGGAAAAGAGGGAAAAGAGAGAGTTGAGGGAATAGACACGAGAGGAAAAAGTGGGGAAAGAGAGAGTTGAGGGAATACAGGGAATAGAGACATGAGGGGGAAAGTGGGAAAACAGAGAGTTGAGGGAAAAGATGGAAACCAGGGAAAAGAGACAGGTGACGGAAAGGAGGGAAAAGAGAGAGTTCGTGGAAAAGAGGGAAACCATGGAGAAGAGACAGGCGAGGGGAAAGAGGGAAAAGAGGTGAAAGAGACAAGCGACAGAAAAGAGGGAAAAGAGAGAGTTCGTGGAAAAGAGGGAAACCAGGGAAAAGAGACATGAGAGGGGAAAAGAGGTAAAATAGACAAGCGAGGGAAAGGAGGGAAAAGAGAGAGTTGAGGGAAACCGGAAGAGGGGCGAGGGCAGAAAGGGAAAAGAGAGAGATGATGAATGAGAAGGGAAAGAGTGAGGCGAGTGAAAGGGAATAGACACGAGAGGGGAAAGTGGGAAAACAGAGTTGAGGGGAAAGAAGGAAACCAGGGAAAAGAGACAGGCGAGGGGAAAAGAGGGAAAAGAGAGAGTTCGTGGAAAAGAGGGAAACCATGGAGAAGAGACAGGCGAGGGGAAAGAGGGAAAAGAGGTGAAAGAGACAAGCGACAGAAAAGAGGGAAAAGAGAGAGTTCGTGGAAAAGAGGGAAATCTGGGAAAAGAGACAGGTGACGGAAAGGAGGGAAAAGAGAGAGTTGAGGGAAAATAGGGTAACCAGGGGAAAGAGACATGAGAGAAAAGAGGGAAAAGAGAGAGTTTGTGGAAAAGAGGGACACCAGGGAGAAGAGACGGGAAAGGGCAGAAGAGGGAAAAGAGAGAGTTGAGGGAAAAGAGACGGTAGAGCCAGGCGAGGGGATAGAGGGAAAAGAGGTAAAAGAGACAAGGGAGGGAAAAGAGAGGGTTCATGGAAAAGACGGAAACCCGGGAAAAGAGACAGGTGACGGAAAGGAGGGAAAAGAGAGAGTTCGTGTAAAAGAGGGAAAACAGGGAGAAGAGACGGGAAAGGGGAAAAGAGGGAAAACAGAGAGTTGAGGGAATACAGGGAAAAGAGACATGAGCGGGAAAAGTGGGAAAAGAGAGAGTTGAGGGTATATAGGGAATAGAGACATGAGGGGGAAAGCGGGAAAACAGAGAGTTGAGGGAAAAGAGGGAAACCAGAGAAAAGAGACAAGGGAGGGAAAGGAGGGAAAAGAGAGAGTTGAGGGAAAAGAGACGGGAAAGAGGGAAAAGAGTGATTTGGGGAAAAGAGAAAAGAGACAGGCTAGGGAAAAGAGGGAAAAGAGAGAGTTGAGGGAATAGAGACGAGAGGAAAAAGTGGGGAAAGAGAGAGTTGAGGGAATACAGGGAATAGAGACATGAGAGGGGAAAGTGGGAAAACAGAGAGTTGAGGGAAAAGATGGAAACCAGGGAAAAGAGACAGGTGACGGAAAGGAGGGAAAAGAGAGAGTTCGTGGAAAAGAGGGAAACCATGGAGAAGAGACAGGCGAGGGGAAAGAGGGAAAAGAGGTGAAAGAGACAAGCGACAGAAAAGAGGGAAAAGAGAGAGTTCGTGGAAAAGAGGGAAACCAGGGAAAAGAGACATGAGAGGGGAAAAGAGGTAAAATAGACAAGCGAGGGAAAGGAGGGAAAAGAGAGAGTTGAGGGAAACCGGAAGAGGGGCGAGGGCAGAAAGGGAAAAGAGAGAGATGATGAATGAGAAGGGAAAGAGTGAGGCGAGTGAAAGGGAATAGACACGAGAGGGGAAAGTGGGAAAACAGAGTTGAGGGGAAAGAAGGAAACCAGGGAAAAGAGACAGGCGAGGGGAAAAGAGGGAAAAGAGAGAGTTCGTGGAAAAGAGGGAAACCATGGAGAAGAGACAGGCGAGGGGAAAGAGGGAAAAGAGGTGAAAGAGACAAGCGACAGAAAAGAGGGAAAAGAGAGAGTTCGTGGAAAAGAGGGAAATCTGGGAAAAGAGACAGGTGACGGAAAGGAGGGAAAAGAGAGAGTTGAGGGAAAATAGGGTAACCAGGGGAAAGAGACATGAGAGAAAAGAGGGAAAAGAGAGAGTTTGTGGAAAAGAGGGACACCAGGGAGAAGAGACGGGAAAGGGCAAAAGAGGGAAAAGAGAGAGTTGAGGGAAAAGAGCCGGTAGAGCCAGGCGAGGGGATAGAGGGAAAAGAGGTAAAAGAGACAAGGGAGGGAAAAGAGAGGGTTCATGGAAAAGACGGAAACCCGGGAAAAGAGACAGGTGACGGAAAGGAGGGAAAAGAGAGAGTTCGTGTAAAAGAGGGACACCAGGGAGAAGAGACGGGAAAGGGGAAAAGAGGGAAAACAGAGAGTTGAGGGAATACAGGGA
The DNA here is from genome assembly GCA_028022735.1 of Gypaetus barbatus. NCBI lineage: Eukaryota > Metazoa > Chordata > Aves > Accipitriformes > Accipitridae > Gypaetus > Gypaetus barbatus. The sequence continues at coordinate 27,184,170 of CM051561.1, read as the reverse complement.
AAAGAGACATGAGCGGGAAAAGTGGGAAAAGAGAGAGTTGAGGGTATATAGGGAATAGAGACATGAGGGGGAAAGTGGGAAAACAGAGAGTTGAGGGAAAAGAGGGAAACCAGAGAAAAGAGACAAGGGAGGGAAAAGATGGAAAAGAGACAAGGGAGGGAAAAGATGGAAAAGAGACAAGGGAGGGAAAGGAGGGAAAAGAGAGAGTTGAGGGAAAAGAGACGGGAAAGAGGGAAAAGAGTGATTTGGGGGAAAAGAGAAAAGAGACAGGCTAGGGAAAAGAGGGAAAAGAGAGAGTTGAGGGAATACACACGAGAGGAAAAAGTGGGGAAAGAGAGAGTTGAGGGAATACCGGGAATAGAGACATGAGAGGGGAAAGTGGGAAAACAGAGAGTTGAGGGAAAAGATGGAAACCAGGGAAAAGAGACAGGTGACGGAAAGGAGGGAAAAGAGAGAGTTCGTGGAAAAGAGGGAAACCATGGAGAAGAGACAGGCGAGGGGAAAAGGGAAAAGAGGTGAAAGAGACAAGCGACAGAAAAGGGGGAAAAGAGAGAGTTCGTGGAAAAGAGGGAAATCTGGGAAAAGAGACAGGTGACGGAAAGGAGGGAAAAGAGAGAGTTGAGGGAAGAGAGAGAGTTGAGGGAAAATAGGGTAACCAGGGGAAGAGACATGAGAGAAAAGAGGGAAAAGAGAGAGTTTGTGGAAAAGAGGGACACCAGGGAGAAGAGACGGGAAAGGGCAAAAGAGGGAAAAGAGAGAGTTGAGGGAAAAGAGACGGTAGAGCCAGGCGAGGGGATAGAGGGAAAAGAGGTAAAAGAGACAAGGGAGGGAAAAGAGAGGGTTCATGGAAAAGACGGAAACCCGGGAAAAGAGACAGGTGACGGAAAGGGGGGAAAAGAGAGAGTTCGTGTAAAAGAGGGAAAACAGGGAGAAGAGACGGGAAAGGGGAAAAGAGGGAAAACAGAGAGTTGAGGGAATACAGGGAAAAGAGACATGAGCGGGAAAAGTGGGAAAAGAGAGAGTTGAGGGTATATAGGGAATAGAGACATGAGGGGGAAAGCGGGAAAACAGAGAGTTGAGGGAAAAGAGGGAAACCAGGGAAAAGAGACAAGAGAGGGAAAAGATGGAAAAGAGACAAGGGAGGGAAAGGAGGGAAAAGAGAGAGTTGAGGGAAAAGAGACGGGAAAGAGGGAAAAGAGTGATTTGGGGGAAAAGAGAAAAGAGACAGGCTAGGGAAAAGAGGGAAAAGAGAGAGTTGAGGGAATACACACGAGAGGAAAAAGTGGGGAAAGAGAGAGTTGAGGGAATACCGGGAATAGAGACATGAGAGGGGAAAGTGGGAAAACAGAGAGTTGAGGGAAAAGATGGAAACCAGGGAAAAGAGACAAGAGAGGGAAAAGATGGAAAAGAGACAAGGGAGGGAAAGGAGGGAAAAGAGAGAGTTCAGGGAAAAGAGACGGGAAAGAGGGAAAAGAGTGATTTGGGGGAAAAGAGAAAAGAGACAGGCTAGGGAAAAGAGGGAAAAGAGAGAGTTGAGGGAATAGACACGAGAGGAAAAAGTGGGGAAAGAGAGAGTTGAGGGAATACAGGGAATAGAGACATGAGAGGGGAAAGCGGGAAAACAGAGAGTTGAGGGGAAAGATGGAAACCAGGGAAAAGAGACAGGTGACGGAAAGGAGGGAAAAGAGAGAGTTCGTGGAAAAGAGGGAAACCATGGAGAAGAGACAAGCGAGGGGAAAGAGGGAAAAGAGGTGAAAGAGACAAGCGACAGAAAAGGAGGGAAAAGAGAGAGTTGAGGGAAACCGGAAGAGGGGCAAGGGCAGAAAGGGAAAAGAGAGAGATGATGAATGAGAAGGGAAAGAGTGAGGCGAGTGAAAGGGAATAGACATGAGAGGGGAAAGTGGGAAAACAGAGTTGAGGGGAAAGAAGGAAACCAGGGAAAAGAGACAGGCGAGGGGAAAAGAGGGTAAAGAGAGAGTTCGTGGAAAAGAGGGAAAACATGGAGAAGAAACAGGCGAGGGGAAAGAGGGAAAAGAGGTGAAAGAGACAAGCGACAGAAAAGAGGGAAAAGAGAGAGTTCGTTGAAAAGAGGGAAATCTGGGAAAAGAGACAGGTGACGGAAAGGAGGGAAAAGAGAGAGTTGAGGGAAAAGAGAGAGTTGAGGGAAAATAGGGTAACTAGGGGAAAGAGACATGGGAGAAAAGAGGGAAAAGAGAGAGTTTGTGGAAAAGAGGGACACCAGGGAGAAGAGACGGGAAAGGGCAAAAGAGGGAAAAGAGAGAGTTGAGGGAAAAGAGACGGTAGAGCCAGGCGAGGGGATAGAGGGAAAAGAGGTAAAAGAGACAAGGGAGGGAAAAGAGAGGGTTCATGGAAAAGACGGAAACCCGGGAAAAGAGACAGGTGACGGAAAGGGGGGAAAAGAGAGAGTTCGTGTAAAAGAGGGAAAACAGGGAGAAGAGACGGGAAAGGGGAAAAGAGGGAAAACAGAGAGTTGAGGGAATACAGGGAAAAGAGACATGAGCGGGAAAAGTGGGAAAAGAGAGAGTTGAGGGTATATAGGGAATAGAGACATGAGGGGGAAAGCGGGAAAACAGAGAGTTGAGGGAAAAGAGGGAAACCAGAGAAAAGAGACAAGGGAGGGAAAGGAGGGAAAAGAGAGAGTTGAGGGAAAAGAGACGGGAAAGAGGGAAAAGAGTGATTGGGGGAAAAGAGAAAAGAGACAGGCTAGGGAAAAGAGGGAAAAGAGAGAGTTGAGGGAATAGACACGAGAGGGAAAAAGTGGGGAAAGAGAGAGTTGAGGGAATACAGGGAATACAGACATGAGAGGGGAAAGTGGGAAAACAGAGAGTTGAGGGGAAAGAAGGAAACCAGGGAAAAGAGACAGGTGACGGAAAGGAGGGAAAAGAGAGAGTTCATGGAAAAGAGGGAAATCTGGGAAAAGAGACAGGTGACGGAAAGGAGGGAAAAGAGAGAGTTGAGGGAAGAGAGAGAGTTGAGGGAAAATAGGGTAACCAGGGGAAAGAGACATGGGAGAAAAGAGGGAAAAGAGAGAGTTTGTGGAAAAGAGGGACACCAGGGAGAAGAGACGGGAAAGGGCAAAAGAGGGAAAAGAGAGAGTTGAGGGGAAAGAGACGGTAGAGCCAGGCGAGGGGAAAGAGGGAAAAGAGGTAAAAGAGACAAGGGAGGGAAAAGAGAGGGTTCATGGAAAAGACGGAAACCCGCGAAAAGAGACAGGTGACGGAAAGGGGGGAAAAGAGAGAGTTCGTGTAAAAGATGGAAAACAGGGAGAAGAGACGGGAAAGGGGAAAAGAGGGAAAACAGAGAGTTGAGGGAATACAGGGAAAAGAGACATGAGCGGGAAAAGTGGGAAAAGAGAGAGTTGAGGGTATATAGGGAATAGAGACATGAGAGGGGAAAGCGGGAAAACAGAGAGTTGAGGGAAAAGATGGAAACCAGGGAAAAGAGACAGGCGAGGGGAAAAGAGGGAAAAGAGAGAGTTCCTGGAAAAGAGGGAAACCATGGAGAAGAGACAGGCGAGGGGAAAGAGGGAAAAGAGGTGAAAGAGACAAGCGACAGAAAAGAGGGAAAAGAGAGAGTCCGTGGAAAAGAGGGAAATCTGGGAAAAGAGACAGGTGACGGAAAGGAGGGAAAAGAGAGAGTTGAGGGAAAAGAGCCGGTAGAGCCAGGCGAGGGGATAGAGGGAAAAGAGGTAAAAGAGACAAGGGAGGGAAAAGAGAGGGTTCATGGAAAAGACGGAAACCCGGGAAAAGAGACAGGTGACGGAAATGGGGGGAAAGAGAGAGTTCGTGTAAAAGACGGAAAACAGGGAGAAGAGACGGGAAAGGGGAAAAGAGGGAAAACAGAGAGTTGAGGGAATACAGGGAAAAGAGACATGAGCGGGAAAAGTGGGAAAAGAGAGAGTTGAGGGTATATAGGGAATAGAGACATGAGGGGGAAAGCGGGAAAACAGAGAGTTGAGGGAAAAGAGGGAAACCAGGGAAAAGAGACAAGAGAGGGAAAAGATGGAAAAGAGACAAGGGAGGGAAAGGAGGGAAAAGAGAGAGTTGAGGGAAAAGAGACGGGAAAGAGGGAAAAGAGTGATTTGGGGGAAAAGAGAACAGAGACAGGCTAGGGAAAAGAGGGAAAAGCGAGAGTTGAGGGAATAGACACGAGAGGAAAAAGTGGGGAAAGAGAGAGTTGAGGGAATACAGGGAATAGAGACATGAGAGGGGAAAGTGGGAAAACAGAGAGTTGAGGGAAAAGATGGAAACCAGGGAAAAGAGACAGGTGACGGAAAGGAGGGAAAAGAGAGAGTTCGTGGAAAAGAGGGAAACCATGGAGAAGAGACAGGCGAGGGGAAAAGGGAAAAGAGGTGAAAGAGACAAGCGACAGAAAAGGGGGAAAAGAGAGAGTTCGTGGAAAAGATGGAAACCAGGGAAAAGAGACAAGAGAGGGAAAAGATGGAAAAGAGACAAGGGAGGGAAAGGAGGGAAAAGAGAGAGTTGAGGGAAACCGGAAGAGGGGCGAGGGCAGAAAGGGAAAAGAGAGAGATGATGAATGAGAAGGGAAAGAGTGAGGCGAGTGAAAGGGAATAGACACGAGAGGGGAAAGTGGGAAAACAGAGTTGAGGGGAAAGAAGGAAACCAGGGAAAAGAGACAGGCGAGGGGAAAAGAGGGAAAAGAGAGAGTTCGTGGAAAAGAGGGAAACCATGGAGAAGAGACAGGCGAGGGGAAAGAGGGAAAAGAGGTGAAAGAGACAAGCGACAGAAAAGAGGGAAAAGAGAGAGTTCGTGGAAAAGAGGGAAACCAGGGAAAAGAGACATGAGAGGGGAAAAGAGGTAAAATAGACAAGCGAGGGAAAGGAGGGAAAAGAGAGAGTTGAGGGAAACCGGAAGAGGGGCGAGGGCAGAAAGGGTAAAGAGAGAGATGATGAATGAGAAGGGAAAGAGTGAGGCGAGTGAAAGGGAATAGACACGAGAGGGGAAAGTGGGAAAAGAGAGAGTTGAGGGAATACAGGGAATAGAGACATGAGAGGGGAAAGTGGGAAAACAGAGTTGAGGGGAAAGAAGGAAACCAGGGAAAAGAGACAGGCGAGGGGAAAAGTGGGAAAAGAGAGAGTTCGTGGAAAAGAGGGAAACCATGGAGAAGAGACAGGCGAGGGGAAAGAGGGAAAAGAGGTGAAAGAGACAAGCGACAGAAAAGAGGGAAAAGAGAGAGTTCGTGGAAAAGAGGGAAATCTGGGAAAAGAGACAGGTGACGGAAAGGAGGGAAAAGAGAGAGTTGAGGGAAAAGAGCCGGTAGAGCCAGGCGAGGGGATAGAGGGAAAAGAGGTAAAAGAGACAAGGGAGGGAAAAGAGAGGGTTCATGGAAAAGACGGAAACCCGGGAAAAGAGACAGGTGACGGAAATGGGGGAAAAGAGAGAGTTCGTGTAAAAGAGGGAAAACAGGGAGAAGAGACGGGAAAGGGGAAAAGAGGGAAAAGAGAGAGTTGAGGGAATACAGGGAAAAGAGACATGAGCGGGAAAAGTGGGAAAAGAGAGAGTTGAGGGTATATAGGAAATAGAGACATGAGAGGGGAAAGCGGGAAAACAGAGAGTTGAGGGAAAAGATGGAAACCAGGGAAAAGAGACAGGTGACGGAAAGGAGGGAAAAGAGAGAGTTCGTGGAAAAGAGGGAAACCATGGAGAAGAGACAGGCGAGGGGAAAGAGGGAAAAGAGGTGAAAGAGACAAGCGACAGAAAAGAGGGAAAAGAGAGAGTTCGTGGAAAAGAGGGAAACCAGGGAAAAGAGACATGAGGGGGAAAAGAGGTAAAATAGACAAGCGAGGGAAAGGAGGGAAAAGAGAGAGTTGAGGGAAACCGGAAGAGGGGCGAGGGCAGAAAGGGAAAAGAGAGAGATGATGAATGAGAAGGGAAAGAGTGAGGCGAGTGAAAGGGAATAGACACGAGAGGGGAAAGTGGGAAAAGAGAGAGTTGAGGGAATACAGGGAATAGAGACATGAGAGGGGAAAGTGGGAAAACAGAGTTGAGGGGAAAGAAGGAAACCAGGGAAAAGAGACAGGCGAGGGGAAAAGAGGGAAAAGAGAGAGTTCGTGGAAAAGAGGGAAACCATGGAGAAGAGACAGGCGAGGGGAAAGAGGGAAAAGAGGTGAAAGAGACAAGCGACAGAAAAGAGGGAAAAGAGAGAGTTCACGGAAAAGAGGGAAATCTGGGAAAAGAGACAGGTGACGGAAAGGAGGGAAAAGAGAGAGTTGAGGGAAAATAGTGTAACCAGGGGAAAGAGACATGAGAGAAAAGAGGGAAAAGAGAGAGTTTGTGGAAAAGAGGGACACCAGGGAGAAGAGACGGGAAAGGGCAGAAGAGGGAAAAGAGAGAGTTGAGGGAAAAGAGACGGTAGAGCCAGGCGAGGGGATAGAGGGAAAAGAGGTAAAAGAGACAAGGGAGGGAAAAGAGAGGGTTCATGGAAAAGACGGAAACCCGGGAAAAGAGACAGGTGCCGGAAAGGAGGGAAAAGAGAGAGTTCGTGTAAAAGAGGGAAAACAGGGAGAAGAGACGGGAAAGGGGAAAAGAGGGAAAACAGAGAGTTGAGGGAATACAGGGAAAAGAGACATGAGCGGGAAAAGTGGGAAAAGAGAGAGTTGAGGGTATATAGGGAATAGAGACATGAGGGGGAAAGCGGGAAAACAGAGAGTTGAGGGAAAAGAGGGAAACCAGGGAAAAGAGACAAGAGAGGGAAAAGATGGAAAAGAGAGAAGGGAGGGAAAGGAGGGAAAAGAGAGAGTTGAGGGAAAAGAGACGGGAAAGAGGGAAAAGAGTGATTTGGGGGAAAAGAGAAAAGAGACAGGCTAGGGAAAAGAGGGAAAAGAGAGAGTTGAGGGAATAGACACGAGAGGAAAAAGTGGGGAAAGAGAGAGTTGAGGGAATACCGGGAATAGACACATGAGAGGGGAAAGTGGGAAAACAGAGAGTTGAGGGAAAAGAGGGAAATCAGGGAAAAGAGACAAGAGAGGGAAAAGATGGAAAAGAGACAAGGGAGGGAAAGGAGGGAAAAGAGAGAGTTGAGGGAAAAGAGACGGGAAAGAGGGAAAAGAGTGATTTGGGGGAAAAGAGAAAAGAGACAGGCTAGGGAAAAGAGGGAAAAGAGAGAGTTGAGGGAATAGACACGAGAGGAAAAAGTGGGGAAAGAGAGAGTTGAGGGAATACCGGGAATAGAGACATGAGAGGGGAAAGTGGGAAAACAGAGAGTTGAGGGAAAAGATGGAAACCAGGGAAAAGAGACAGGTGACGGAAAGGAGGGAAAAGAGAGAGTTCGTGGAAAAGAGGGAAACCATGGAGAAGAGACAGGCGAGGGGAAAAGGGAAAAGAGGTGAAAGAGACAAGCGACAGAAAAGGGGGAAAAGAGAGAGTTCGTGGAAAAGAGGGAAATCTGGGAAAAGAGACAGGTGACGGAAAGGAGGGAAAAGAGAGAGTTGAGGGAAGAGAGAGAGTTGAGGGAAAATAGGGTAACCAGGGGAAGAGACATGAGAGAAAAGAGGGAAAAGAGAGAGTTTGTGGAAAAGAGGGACACCAGGGAGAAGAGACGGGAAAGGGCAAAAGAGGGAAAAGAGAGTGTTGAGGGAAAAGAGACGGTAGAGCCAGGCGAGGGGATAGAGGGAAAAGAGGTAAAAGAGACAAGGGAGGGAAAAGAGAGGGTTCATGGAAAAGACGGAAACCCGGGAAAAGAGACAGGTGACGGAAAGGGGGGAAAAGAGAGAGTTCGTGTAAAAGAGGGAAAACAGGGAGAAGAGACGGGAAAGGGGAAAAGAGGGAAAACAGAGAGTTGAGGGAATACAGGGAAAAGAGACATGAGCGGGAAAAGTGGGAAAAGAGAGAGTTGAGGGTATATAGGGAATAGAGACATGAGGGGGAAAGCGGGAAAACAGAGAGTTGAGGGAAAAGAGGGAAACCAGGGAAAAGAGACAAGAGAGGGAAAAGATGGAAAAGAGACAAGGGAGGGAAAGGAGGGAAAAGAGAGAGTTGAGGGAAAAGAGACGGGAAAGAGGGAAAAGAGTGATTTGGGGGAAAAGAGAAAAGAGACAGGCTAGGGAAAAGAGGGAAAAGAGAGAGTTGAGGGAATAGACACGAGAGGAAAAAGTGGGGAAAGAGAGAGTTGAGGGAATACCGGGAATAGAGACATGAGAGGGGAAAGTGGGAAAACAGAGAGTTGAGGGAAAAGATGGAAACCAGGGAAAAGAGACAAGAGAGGGAAAAGATGGAAAAGAGACAAGGGAGGGAAAGGAGGGAAAAGAGAGAGTTCAGGGAAAAGAGACGGGAAAGAGGGAAAAGAGTGATTTGGGGGAAAAGAGAAAAGAGACAGGCTAGGGAAAAGAGGGAAAAGAGAGAGTTGAGGGAATAGACACGAGAGGAAAAAGTGGGGAAAGAGAGAGTTGAGGGAATACAGGGAATAGAGACATGAGAGGGGAAAGCGGGAAAACAGAGAGTTGAGGGGAAAGATGGAAACCAGGGAAAAGAGACAGGTGACGGAAAGGAGGGAAAAGAGAGAGTTCGTGGAAAAGAGGGAAACCATGGAGAAGAGACAAGCGAGGGGAAAGAGGGAAAAGAGGTGAAAGAGACAAGCGACAGAAAAGGAGGGAAAAGAGAGAGTTGAGGGAAACCGGAAGAGGGGCAAGGGCAGAAAGGGAAAAGAGAGAGATGATGAATGAGAAGGGAAAGAGTGAGGCGAGTGAAAGGGAATAGACATGAGAGGGGAAAGTGGGAAAACAGAGTTGAGGGGAAAGAAGGAAACCAGGGAAAAGAGACAGGCGAGGGGAAAAGAGGGTAAAGAGAGAGTTCGTGGAAAAGAGGGAAAACATGGAGAAGAAACAGGCGAGGGGAAAGAGGGAAAAGAGGTGAAAGAGACAAGCGACAGAAAAGAGGGAAAAGAGAGAGTTCGTTGAAAAGAGGGAAATCTGGGAAAAGAGACAGGTGACGGAAAGGAGGGAAAAGAGAGAGTTGAGGGAAAATAGGGTAACCAGGGGGAAGAGACAGGAGAGAAAAGAGGGAAAAGAGAGAGTTTGTGGAAAAGAGGGACACCAGGGAGAAGAGACGGGAAAGGGCAAAAGAGGGAAAAGAGAGAGTTGAGGGAATAGAGACGGTAGAGCCAGGCGAGGGGATAGAGGGAAAAGAGGTAAAAGAGACAAGGGAGGGAAAAGAGAGGGTTCATGGAAAAGACGGAAACCCGGGAAAAGAGACAGGTGACGGAAAGGAGGGAAAAGAGAGAGTTCGTGTAAAAGAGGGAAAACAGGGAGAAGAGACGGGAAAGGGGAAAAGAGGGAAAACAGAGAGTTGAGGGAAGACAGGGAAAAGAGACATGAGCGGGAAAAGTGGGAAAAGAGAGAGTTGAGGGTATATAGGGAACAGAGACATGAGGGGGAAAGCGGGAAAACAGAGAGTTGAAGGAAAAGAGGGAAACCAGAGAAAAGAGACAAGAGAGGGAAAAGATGGAAATGAGACAAGGGAGGGAAAGGAGGGAAAAGAGAGAGTTGAGGGAAAAGAGACGGGAAAGAGGGAAAAGAGTGGTTTGGGTAAAAGAGAAAAGAGACAGGCTAGGGAAAAGAGGGAAAAGAGAGAGTTGAGGGAATAGACACGAGAGGGAAAAGTGGGGAAAGAGAGAGTTGAGGGAATACAGGGAATAGAGACATGAGAGGGGAAAGTGGGAAAACAGAGTTGAGGGGAAAGAAGGAAACCAGGGAAAAGAGACAGGCGAGGGGAAAAGAGGGAAAAGAGAGAGTTCGTGGAAAAGAGGGAAACCATGGAGAAGAGACAGGCGAGGGGAAAGAGGGAAAAGAGGTGAACGAGACAAACGACAGAAAAGAGGGAAAAGAGAGAGTTGCAGGAAAAGAGGGAAATCCGGGAAAAGAGACAGGTGATGGAAAGGAGGGAAAAGAGAGAGTTAGTGGAAAAGAGGGAAACCATGGAGAAGAGACAGGCGAGGGGAAAGAGGGAAAAGAGGTGAAAGAGACAAGCGACAGAAAAGAGGGAAAAGAGAGAGTTCGTGGAAAAGAGGGAAACCAGGGAAAAGAGACATGAGAGGGGAAAAGAGGTAAAAGAGACAAGCGAGGGAAAGGAGGGAAAAGAGAGAGTTGAGGGAAACCGGAAGAGGGGCGAGGGCAGAAAGGGAAAAGAGAGAGATGATGAATGAGAAGGGAAAGAGTGAGGCGAGTGAAAGGGAATAGACACGAGAGGGAAAAGTGGGAAAAGAGAGAGTTGAGGGAATACAGGGAATAGAGACATGAGAGGGGAAAGTGGGAAAACAGAGTTGAGGGGAAAGAAGGAAACCAGGGAAAAGAGACAGGTGACGGAAAGGAGGGAAAAGAGGTGAAAGAGACAAGCGACAGAAAAGAGGGAAAAGAGAGAGTTCGTGGAAAAGAGGGAAATCCGGGAAAAGAGACAGGTGACGGAAAGGAGGGAAAAGAGAGTGTTGAGGGAAAATAGGGTAACCAGGGGAAAGAGACATGAGAGAAAAGAGGGAAAAGAGAGAGTTTGTGGAAAAGAGGGACACCAGGGAGAAGAGACGGGAAAGGGCAAAAGAGGGAAAAGAGAGAGTTGAGGGAACAGAGAGGGTAGAGCCAGGCGAGGGGATAGAGGGAAAAGAGGTAAAAGAGACAAGGGAGGGAAAAGAGAGGGTTCATGGAAAAGACGGAAACCCGGGAAAAGAGACAGGTGACGGAAAGGAGGGAAAAGAGCGAGTTCGTGTAAAAGAGGGAAAACAGGGAGAAGAGACGGGAAAGGGGAAAAGAGGGAAAACAGAGAGTTGAGGGAATACAGGGAAAAGAGACGTGAGCGGGAAAAGTGGGAAATGACAGAGTTGAGGGTATATAGGGAATAGAGACATGAGGGGGAAAGCGGGAAAACAGAGAGTTGAAGGAAAAGAGGGAAACCAGAGAAAAGAGAGAAGAGAGGGAAAAGATGGAAAAGAGACAAGGGAGGGAAAGGAGGAAAAAGAGAGAGTTGAGGGAATAGACACGAGAGGAAAAAGTGGGGAAAGAGAGAGTTGAGGGAATACAGGGAATAGAGACATGAGAGGGGAAAGTGGGAAAACAGAGTTGAGGGGAAAGTGGGAAAAGGGAGAGATGAGGGGAAAGACGGAAACCAGGGAAAAGAGACAGGTGACGGAAAGGAGGGAAAAGAGAGAGTTCGTGGAAAAGAGGGAAACCATGGAGAATAGACAGGCGAGGGGAAAGAGGGAAAAGAGGTGAAAGAGACAAGCGACAGAAAAGAGGGAAAAGAGAGAGTTCGTGGAAAAGAGGGAAATCCGGGAAAAGAGACAGGTGACGGTAGGAGGGAAAAGAGAGAGTTAGTGGAAAAGAGGGAAACCATGGAAAAGAGACAGGTGAGGGGAAAGAGGGAAAAGACGGAAAAGAGGTAAAAGAGACAAGCAACAGAAAAGAGGGAAAAGAGAGAGTTGCAGGAAAAGAGTAGGTAGAGACAGGCGAGGGGATAGAGGGAAAAGAGGTAAAAGAGACAGGCGAGGGAAAATGGAAAAGAGAGAGTTCATGGAAAAGCGGGAAAGCAGGGAAAATAGACAATTTAGGGAAAAGAGAGAGTAGATGAAAAGGAGGAAAGCCAGGGAAAAGAGACAGGTGAGGGGAAAGAAGGAAAGAAGCGAGTTCATGCAAAAGAGGGAAAGCAGGGAAAATAGACAGGCGAGGGGAAAGAAGGAAAAGAGACAGTTCATGGAGAAGAGGGAAAGCAGGGAAAAGTGAAAGGTGAGGGAAAAGAAGGAAAAGAGACAGGTGAGTGGAAACAGGGAAAAGTGCGAAGAGTGGTAAAAGAGACAAGCGAGGGGAAAAGAGGGGAAGCAAGAAAAAGAGAGAGGTGAGGGGGAAGAGGGGAAAGAGCGAGTTCGAGGAACAGAGGGAACAGAGGGAAAAGAGAGAGTTGAGGGAATAGACACGAGAGGAAAAAGTGGGGAAAGAGAGAGTTGAGGGAATACAGGGAAAAGAGACATGAGAGGGGAAAGTGGGAAAACAGAGAGTTGAGGGAAAAGATGGAAACCAGGGAAAAGAGACAAGAGAGGGAAAAGATGGAAAAGAGAGAAGGGAGGGAAAGGAGAGAAAAGAGAGAGTGGAGGGAAAAGAGACGGGAAAGAGTGAAAAGAGTGATTTGGGGGAAGAGAAAAGAGACAGGCTAGGGAAAAGAGGGAAAAGAGAGAATTGAGGGAATAGACACGAGAGGAAAAAGTGGGGAAAGAGAGAGTTGAGGGAATACAGGGAATAGAGACATGAGAGGGGAAAGTGGGAAAACAGAGAGTTGAGGGGAAAGATGGAAACCAGGGAAAAGAGACAGGTGGTGGAAAGGAGGGAAAAGAGAGAGTTCGTGGAAAAGAGGGAAACCATGGAGAAGAGACAGGCGAGGGGAAAGAGGGAAAAGAGGTGAAAGAGACAAGCGACAGAAAAGAGGGAAAAGAGAGAGTTTGTGGAAAAGAGGGAAATCCGGGGAAAGAGACAGGTGACGAAAAGGAGGGAAAAGAGAGAGTTGAGGGAAAATAGGGTAACCAGGGGAAAGAGACATGAGAGAAAAGAGGGAAAAGAGTGAGTTTGTGGAAAAGAGGGACACCAGGGAGAAGAGACGGGAAAGGGCAAAAGAGGGAAAAGAGAGAGTTGAGGGAATAGAGACGGTAGAGCCAGGCGAGGGGATAGAGGGAAAAGAGGTAAAAGAGACAAGGGAGGGAAAAGAGAGGGTTCATGGTAAAGACGGAAACCCGGGAAAAGAGACAGGTGACGGAAAGGAGGGAAAAGAGAGAGTTCGTGTAAAAGAGGGAAAACAGAGAGTTGAGGGAAGACAGGGAAAAGAGACATGAGCGGGAAAAGTGGGAAAAGAGAGAGTTGAGGGTATATAGGGAACAGAGACATGAGGGGGAAAGCGGGAAAACAGAGAGTTGAAGGAAAAGAGGGAAACCAGAGAAAAGAGACAAGAGAGGGAAAAGATGGAAATGAGACAAGGGAGGGAAAGGAGGAAAAAGAGAGAGTTGAGGGAAAAGAGACGGGAAAGAGGGAAAAGGGTGATTTGGGGGAAAAGAGAAAAGAGACAGGCTAGGGAAAAGAGGGAAAAGAGAGAGTTGAGGGAATAGACACGAGAGGAAAAAGTGGGGAAAGAGAGAGTTGAGGGAATACAGGGAATAGAGACATGAGGGGGGAAAGTGGGAAAACAGAGTTGAGGGGAAAGTGGGAAAAGGGAGAGTTGAGGGGAAAGACGGAAACCAGGGAAAAGAGACAGGTGACGGAAAGGAGGGAAAAGAGAGAGTTCGTGGAAAAGAGGGAAACCATGGAGAAGAGACAGGCGAGGGGAAAGAGGGAAAAGAGGTGAAAGAGACAAGCGACAGAAAAGAGGGAAAAGAGAGTTCGTGGAAAAGAGGGAAATCCGGGAAAAGAGACAGGTGACGGAAAGGGGGGAAAAGAGAGAGTTAGTGGAAAAGAGGGAAACCATGGAGAAGAGACAGGTGAGGGGAAAGAGGGAAAAGACGGAAAAGAGGTAAAAGAGACAAGCAACAGAAAAGAGGGAAAAGAGAGAGTTGCAGGAAAAGAGTAGGTAGAGACAGGCGAGGGGATAGAGGGAAAAGAGGTAAAAGAGACAGGCGAGGGGAAAATGGAAAAGAGAGAGTTCATGGAAAAGCGGGAAAGCAGGGAAAATAGACAATTTAGGGAAAAGAGAGAGTAGATGAAAGGGAGGAAAGCCAGGGAAAAGAGACAGGTGAGGGGAAAGAAGGAAAGAAGCGAGTTCATAGAAAAGAGGGAAAGCAGGGAAAATAGACAGGCGAGGGGAAAGAAGGAAAAGAGACAGTTCATGGAGAAGAGGGAAAGCAGGGAAAAGTGAAAGGTGAGGGAAAAGAAGGAAAAGAGACAGGTGAGTGGAAACAGGGAAAAGTGGGAATAGTGGTAAAAGAGACAGGCGAGGGGAAAAGAGGGGAAGCAAGAAAAAGAGAGAGGTGAGGGGGAAGAGGGGAAAGAGCGAGTTCGAGGAAAAGAGGGAACAGAGGGAAAAGAGAGAGTTGAGGGAAAAGGGGGAAAGAGACAGGCGAGGGGAAAAGGGAAAGGAGAGAGTTCAGGGAAAAGAGGGAAACCAGGGAGAAGAGAACGGAAAAAGAGATAAGAGAGACAGGCGATGGGAAAGAGGGAAAAGGGAGCGGTCATCGAAAACAGTGAAACCAGGGAAAAGAGACAGGTGAGGGAAAGAGGGGAAAAGGGAGAGTTGAGGGGAAAAGGGAGAGTTGAGGGGAACACGGAAAAGAGACAAGCGAGGGAAAAGAGTGAAAAGAGAGAGTTCGGAGAAAAGAGGGAAACCAGGGAAAAGAGACAGGTGACGGAAAGGAGGGAAAAGAGAGAGTTCGTGGAAAAGAGGGAAACCATGGAGAAGAGACAGGCGAGGGGAAAGAGGGAAAAGAGGTGAAAGAGACAAGCGACAGAAAAGAGGGAAAGGGAGAGTTCGTGGAAAAGAGGGAAACCAGGGAAAAGAGACATGAGAGGGGAAAAGAGGTAAAATAGACAAGCGAGGGAAAGGAGGGAAAAGAGAGAGTTGAGGGAAACCAGAAGAGGGGCGAGGGCAGAAAGGGAAAAGAGAGAGATGATGAATGAGAAGGGAAAGATGAGGCGAGTGAAAGGGAATAGACACGAGAGGGAAAAGTGGGAAAAGAGAGAGTTGAGGGAATACAGGGAATAGAGACATGAGAGGAGAAAGTGGGAAAACAGAGTTGAGGGGAAAGAAGGAAACCAGGGAAAAGAGACAGGTGACGGAAAGGAGGGAAAAGAGAGAGTTCGTGGAAAAGAGGGATGTCGGAGTGGGAGCCGAACCCAGAGTAACGACGCGATCTCAATATGAGTATGATCGTTCTCTACTTTATTCAAACACTACAGGGTTTATATAGTCACACGCGGCGGAAGCTGCTACTTGATTGGATAATGGCCTTTGTGCACGAGCCTTAGGCAACAATACGGTTGGTGCTTCGCCTTTGTGCATGCACCTTAGGCAAGCTGTAACGCTGACATTCATTCCTCTTTAGTTGTTTTCCTTCTAGCTAGTCTTATCTGCCAAGATCAAGTTACTACTGCTAAAGCCTGGATTGCTCAGGCTTAAGTATACGTGTCCTCTCTCGTCCAGCCATTCTTCCACAACTCCCCGTTCTTCTTTTTGAGCAATCCAGGTTTGATGGACTATGCGCATTATGAGGGTTTTAATACACGAAAACATACAGCTAAAGACAATTATTACGATCAGAATCATTACCAAGAGTCTACCTCCTTCAAGGACCAAAGTTTGTAACCAGCCAGTAATTCCCCATTCACTAAGTAATTTGTTTAACCATCCAAGGCCATCACTAACTTGTAACTTGCCTACTTGTTCCTTCATGGTTTGAAGGGCTTTATGAATCGACTCTGAATGATCTGACAGATTCATGCAACACATTCCATCCAGATCTTCACACCCATGACCATGCGCTAGCAATAAAAAATCTATGGCAGCTCTATTTTGTAGTGTAGCGTGTCTAATACTATCTACATCGGTAAGCAAACCATCCAATGCTATTGAGGTTAAATTGCTCTGCTTAGCTAGCCAACATCCCATTTTTCTCATCTGGGTTAATGCTTGTGACGTAGCTACTCCTGGCGCCAGGACACTGGCGGCTATAATTTCTCCGGGGTTCCAGAATTCTACGTTCGAGTCACAATCAGATTCAAAGGCGTGGGTTTCACGTTTTGTCCTGATATGGTTCCTCCTATGTTGCCAAATTTGGGTGTTGTTTGGGAGGAATATTGTCAGGCGTCCCAAACTACATGGTCCACCTTGCAATCGAGAAGGCACTCCAGGCCATGCTCGGTCGCCACATATTAAAAATACCCCGGGTGGTAGTTGTATTGGGGCGTTGCTGGACCTAGACAAGTTAGTACTTGTATAATTACACCACTCACTTGCATTGCGATACACCGGCAAGGTCGCATTGACAACTTGCCCCTTTTTCGTGGCATTGCTGCTGTAATTAAACAGTACGCAGTAATCCATCTTTAGTGAACCAAGGAGTTCCAATTCCTGTGGCTCGACTAATGACCCAGGTAATTGAGGAATGATGCCATCCCAATTGTCAGTCTTGTTCCTGCCTGAACAAAGCTCAAAGCTTATAGAGCTCATAGGGCAGGGCCAAGCTTGGTCATCCAGCGGCACTCCTATCAAACACGTGGAAAATGGGTTGTTGGCGCTAGCCATAGCCAAGCATAATGTCGATTGATTAGTTTGGTTAGCAAGCGTAAGCCATATGTTAGTTTTGGGTAAGATGGGGGGAGTCCAAATGGCCTCAGCCACGGATAAAAATAGAATAATAATCATCATGTCTGTTTGCATATTTCCCGTGACGTAGACAAAACTCGGGAATGATCTCCTTCAGGATTAACTGTGCAATCTTTGATGACTGTGGGCATGCACGTCTTCTTTAATCACCGTGAGGGTGCGAGTGCTGGTTTGATGCTCTTGCTCGGTACCCACACTGGTCCTTGATCTGTGATTCGATGTTTCCCGCAAAAGTGCATCCTCGAGACGTGGTACTACTCCTGCGACATACAAGGAGTCTGTGACCACATTTAGAGGAGTACTAAGCCAATTTTTTAGTGCCCAGGTAACTGCACTGAGTTCTAAGGTCTGTAACGAATCTCTCGGGTGGCCATCAATCATATGATGTTGCCATTCAGTTCCGTGTCTCCACACACATGTTGCTTTATGCGATCGTCGACCCGCATCGGTGTATACTGTGACCCCTTCTGTCAGAGGTGTAGTACACACTTTGGACCTTTCTAACCACTGGTTTCGCGAAAGAACCTGCCACAATTTCCCTGACGGCTGTTGGGAATGAATCTTTCCGTCATAGCCGAGCAGAGCATTTTGTATGGGTAAGGAAGTACGGAGCCACCAGTCTATGTCAGCAGCATTTGTAGGGATGCTAATATCCTCTGGTTCATGCCCGCTCATCTCAATTATTCGCGAGCGTCCCTTACGTATCAGTGTGGCTATTGCTTGAGTACGCGTTTCAATGCTGGTTTTGGGCTGTACACTCAAAAACACCCATTCCAATACACCAAACTCATCATTTTGCAATTCGCATTTGCCAGTGGCATTGGAGGTTACAGAAGAGGAAGATATCTCCCCGTTCTTCTTTTGCCATTGGCAAATGACTGCGTATGGTGAGGTTTTACCATTACAAATTAATAAAGAGATTGGCAAGCCCAACAGGCGCCGTGTGGACCATGACCGTTGCAGTTTTTCTCCTATTTGTCGCAGTGTTCTTGTCTGCTCTGTGTTCAACGAGACGGTATCTGCTGGGTTGGAACCCCTTAACAGGCACGTCAGTGGGGCAATATCGGAATTCGAAATACCGACACAATTGCGAACCCATTGAATGTCTCCAAGTATAGTCTGTATATCGTGGAGAGTTTGAATTTGAGTAGAAAGTTCAGTCTTTTGTGGGCGGATTTTTGAGTCCGAGATAGTCCATCCTAGATATTTCCACGGGGCTGAACGTTGCACTTTTTCTGGAGCAATGACAAGACCTTTTGTCGATAGGGTGGTGACTAGCTGTTTTAGTGACGCATCAGTGAAGGGTTTTTCTTGACAACAGAGGATGTCGTCCATATAGTGATAAATGATGGTTTCCGGCCATTGATTGCGCAGTGGTTGAAGTGCCCAAGCGACATAAAGCTGACACAGCGTGGGAGAGTTCTTCATGCCTTGTGGTAAGACAACCCATTCATATCGTTCTGCTGGAGCAGCTTTATTTGTTGATGGAAGTGAAAAGGCGAATCGCTGAGTGTCCTGCGGGTGTAGCGGAATAGTAAAAAAACAGTCTTTCAGATCTACTATTAAGATGTGCCAGCCTTGAGGTAACATATTAGGGGAAGGCATTCCGGGTTGCAACGCACCCATTGTTTGCATTTGATCATTCACTTTTCTCAGATCATGTAATAATCGCCATTTTCCATTTTTCTTTGGGATTACAAATATTGGAGTGTTCCATGGACTGACAGATGGTTTGATATGTTCTGCAGCTAATTGTTCGGCGACTAACTGTTTGGCTGCTTGCAGTCGCTCCTCTGTTAAAGGCCACTGGTCAACCCACACAGGGTCATTGGTATTCCACACTAATGGTGGGTTGGGCGACTGCGCGCCAGTGACCGCAGCTAAAAAGGCGTAGTAGTTAGCACAGCTCCAATTTGAGTTAAGACATCCCTGCCGATTAAGGCCTCCAAGGTTGACGGTAGGGATAAGACATACACTTTGAGTGTGGCTTTTTGCCCTTCTGGAAACTGTACGACTGGAAACGCCATGTTCAGCGGTGAAAGCTGTCCTTCTAAAATCGCATTCTTAATAATTCCGCTCCAGCGGGTGGGTTGTGGTTGAGTAATAATGTTTTGTAAGCAAGGAGGTTTATCCTGCTCTTTGGTAACAGTTTGTAGTTCCAATTTATCAAGGCGCTGTAAAACTGTTTGTAACATTTTGGTCACAGCGTCATTCGCATGTTGCTCTTCCTTCTCAGAAGGTGGCGTCGCAGGGCCAGGGGATATATCAGTCGATGATGGTAAGGGTGGATACAAAGGCGGAGCTGAGGGCGGTTCGGGACAGGCGCAGGAGGTGGAGGACAGCAAACGGTTCCACCTAACTCTTTGCCACTCCCAATGGGCGTTGCAGTCTCCTCCCCTGGAGGCTGCATCGGTTGTACTTCCTCAACTGGCTCAGTATGGACCGGAGGCTCACTGGCGGTAACTTCCGCATTCGCATCGAGCGGTGTCGGGCTCGGAGACACTAGCTGAGCAACTTCCAGAGGGCTGTTACAAACCGGGGCAGAGATCCCGCTCACAGGGAGCAATCCCGGGAATACCCCGCAAAGGCTTGCTCCGAAACCTGATCGCTTCGGAGGGTCTGTCTTTCGCTCTGGCCCCAGCATCTGTGCCGCCGCGCAGGCAATCTCCCTCTCTGCTTTCATTTCTTTTAAAGTCTCTAGCACGCTATGCCACAACGCCCGAACAGCCTTTACCTCCTTTTCGTCTTTGTCCGTGCCCTTTATAGTCTTTTGCCACATCGTTTCCCCAAAGTCCCGCCATTCCGTAACCGAAAATAACATATGGCTGTCTGAGAAATGTCCCCACGCTTGCCCCAGCTTGATCAGACGGACTAGTTGTTTCACCGGGGTTTCTATCCCTCTCTTAGAGAGGATCCCGGCGAGTAACTTAGCTGCCGCTTCCAGCTCCATCGCTGCCACTGAGGGGTGAGGAGCGACCTCACACCGCCCGTGCAAACCCTGCTGGGGGCAGGGCTGCCGACCCTCAGCCGTTGTTTCCCACTCCCCTCCTCTTGCTGCTTACCGCAGGCTCGGAGAAGTCGGTCTCGCTACTCCCTAGTCGAGCCGAACCGTCCTCTGCTACCAGATGTCGGAGTGGGAGCCGAACCCAGAGTAACGACGCGATCTCAATATGAGTATGATCGTTCTCTACTTTATTCAAACACTACAGGGTTTATATAGTCACACGCGGCAGAAGCTGCTACTTGATTGGATAATGGCCTTTGTGCACGAGCCTTAGGCAACAATACGGTTGGTGCTTCGCCATTGTGCACGCACCTTAGGCAAGCTGTAACGCTGACATTCATTCCTCTTTAGTTGTTTTCCTTCTAGCTAGTCTTATCTGCCAAGGTCAAGTTACTACTGCTAAAGCCTGGATTGCTCAGGCTTAAGTATACGTGTCCTCTCTCGTCCAGCCATTCTTCCACAGAGGGAAACCATGGAGAAGAGACAGGCGAGGGGAAAGAGGGAAAAGAGGTGAAAGAGACAAGCGACAGAAAAGAGGGAAAAGAGAGAGTTCGTGGAAAAGAGGGAAATCCGGGAAAAGAGACAGGTGACGGAAAGGAGGGAAAAGAGAGAGTTGAGGGAAAATAGGGTAACCAGGGGAAAGAGACATGAGAGAAAAGAGGGAAAAGAGAGAGTTTGTGGAAAAGAGGGACACCAGGGAGAAGAGACGGGAAAGGGCAAAAGAGGGAAAAGAGAGAGTTGAGGGAATAGAGACGGTAGAGCCAGGCGAGGGGATAGAGGGAAAAGCGGTAAAAGAGACAAGGGAGGGAAAAGAGAGGGTTCATGGTAAAGACGGAAACCCGGGAAAAGAGACAGGTGATGGAAAGGAGGGAAAAGAGAGAGTTCGTGTAAAAGAGGGAAAACAGAGAGTTGAGGGAAGACAGGGAAAAGAGACATGAGCGGGAAAAGTGGGAAAAGAGAGAGTTGAGGGTATATAGGGAACAGAGACATGAGGGGGAAAGCGGGAAAACAGAGAGTTGAAGGAAAAGAGGGAAACCAGAGAAAAGAGACAAGAGAGGGAAAAGATGGAAATGAGACAAGGGAGGGAAAGGAGGAAAAAGAGAGAGTTGAGGGAAAAGAGACGGGAAAGAGGGAAAAGAGTGATTTGGGGGAAAAGAGAAAAGAGACAGGCTAGGGAAAAGAGGGAAAAGAGAGAGTTGAGGGAATAGACACGAGAGGAAAAAGTGGGGAAAGAGAGAGTTGAGGGAATACAGGGAATAGAGACATGAGGGGGAAAATGGGAAAACAGAGTTGAGGGGAAAGTGGGAAAAGGGAGAGTTGAGGGGAAAGACGGAAACCAGAGAAAAGAGACAGGTGACGGAAAGGAGGGAAAAGAGAGAGTTCGTGGAAAAGAGGGAAACCATGGAGAAGAGACAGGCGAGGGGAAAGAGGGAAAAGAGGTGAAAGAGACAAGCGACAGAAAAGAGGGAAAAGAGAGAGTTCGTGGAAAAGAGGGAAATCCGGGAAAAGAGACAGGTGACGGAAAGGGGGGAAAAGAGAGAGTTAGTGGAAAAGAGGGAATCCATGGAGAAGAGACAGGTGAGGGGAAAGAGGGAAAAGACGGAAAAGAGGTAAAAGAGACAAGCAACAGAAAAGAGGGAAAAGAGAGAGTTGCAGGAAAAGAGTAGGTAGAGACAGGCGAGGGGATAGAGGGAAAAGAGGTAAAAGAGACAGACAAGGGGAAAATGGAAAAGAGAGAGTTCATGGAAAAGCGGGAAAGCAGGGAAAATAGAAAATTTAGGGAAAAGAGAGAGTAGATGAAAGGGAGGAAAGCCAGGGAAAAGAGACAGGTGAGGGGAAAGAAGGAAAGAAGCGAGTTCATGGAAAAGAGGGAAAGCAGGGAAAATAGACAGGCGAGGGGAAAGAAGGAAAAGAGACAGTTCATGGAGAAGAGGGAAAGCAGGGAAAAGTGAAAGGTGAGGGAAAAGAAGGAAAAGAGACAGGTGAGTGGAAACAGGGAAAAGTGGGAATAGTGGTAAAAGAGACAGGCGAGGGGAAAAGAGGGGAAGCAAGAAAAAGAGAGAGGTGAGGGGGAAGAGGGGAAAGAGCGAGTTCGAGGAAAAGAGGGAACAGAGGGAAAAGAGAGAGTTGAGGGAAAAGGGGGAAGAGACAGGCGAGGGGAAAAGGGAAATGAGAGAGTTCAGGGAAAAGAGGGAAACCAGGGAGAAGAGAACGGAAAAAGAGATAAGAGAGACAGGCGATGGGAAGGAGGGAAAAGGGAGCGGTCATCGAAAACAGTGAAACCAGGGAAAAGAGACAGGTGAGGGAAAGAGGGGAAAAGGGAGAGTTGAGGGGAAAAGGGAGAGTTGAGGGGAACACGGAAAAGAGACAAGCGAGGGAAAAGAGTGAAAAGAGAGCGTTCGGAGAAAAGAGGGAAACCAGGGAAAAGAGACAGGTGACGGAAAGGAGGGAAAAGAGAGAGTTCGTGGAAAAGAGGGAAACCATGGAGAAGAGACAGGCGAGGGGAAAGAGGGAAAAGAGGTGAAAGAGACAAGCGACAGAAAAGAGGGAAAAGAGAGAGTTCGTGGAAAAGAGGGAAATCCGGGAAAAGAGACAGGTGACGGAAAGGAGGGAAAAGAGAGAGTTGAGGGAAAATAGGGTAACCAGGGGAAAGAGACATGAGAGAAAAGAGGGAAAAGAGTGAGTTTGTGGAAAAGAGGGACACCAGGGAGAAGAGACGGGAAAGGGCAAAAGAGGGAAAAGAGAGAGTTGAGGGAATAGAGACGGTAGAGCCAGGCGAGGGGATAGAGGGAAAAGAGGTAAAAGAGACAAGGGAGGGAAAAGAGAGGGTTCATGGTAAAGACGGAAACCCGGGAAAAGAGACAGGTGACAGAAAGGAGGGAAAAGAGAGATTTCGTGTAAAAGAGGGAAAACAGAGAGTTGAGGGAAGACAGGGAAAAGAGAAATGAGCGGGAAAAGTGGGAAAAGAGAGAGTTGAGGGTATATAGGGAACAGAGACATGAGGGGGAAAGCGGGAAAACAGAGAGTTGAAGGAAAAGAGGGAAACCAGAGAAAAGAGACAAGAGAGGGAAAAGATGGAAATGAGACAAGGGAGGGAAAGGAGGGAAAAGAGAGAGTTGAGGGAAAAGAGTTGGGAAAGAGGGAAAAGGGTGATTTGGGGGAAAAGAGAAAAGAGGCTAGGGAAAAGAGGGAAAAGAGAGAGTTGAGGGAATAGACACGAGAGGAAAAAGTGGGGAAAGAGAGAGTTGAGGGAATACAGGGAATAGAGACATGAGAGGGGAAAGTGGGAAAACAGAGTTGAGGGGAAAGTGGGAAAAGGGAGAGTTGAGGGGAAAGACGGAAACCAGGGAAAAGAGACAGGTGACGGAAAGGAGGGAAAAGAGAGAGTTCGTGGAAAAGAGGGAAACCATGGAGAAGAGACAGGCGAGGGGAAAGAGGGAAAAGAGGTGAAAGAGACAAGCGACAGAAAAGAGGGAAGAGAGAGTTCGTGGAAAAGAGGGAAATCCGGGAAAAGAGACAGGTGACGGAAAGGGGGGAAAAGAGAGAGTTAGTGGAAAAGAGGGAAACCATGGAGAAGAGACAGGTGAGGGGAAAGAGGGAAAAGACGGAAAAGAGGTAAAAGAGACAAGCAACAGAAAAGAGGGAAAAGAGAGAGTTGCAGGAAAAGAGTAGGTAGAGACAGGCGAGGGGATAGAGGGAAAAGAGGTAAAAGAGACAGGCGAGGGAAAAATGGAAAAGAGAGAGTTCATGGAAAAGCGGGAAAGCAGGGAAAATAGACAATTTAGGGAAAAGAGAGAGTAGATGAAAGGGAGGAAAGCCAGGGAAAAGAGACAGGTGAGGGGAAAGAAGGAAAGAAGCGAGTTCATGGAAAAGAGGGAAAGCAGGGAAAATAGACAGGCGAGGGGAAAGAAGGAAAAGAGACAGTTCATGGAGAAGAGGGAAAGCAGGGAAAAGTGAAAGGTGAGGGAAAAGAAGGAAAAGAGACAGGTGAGTGGAAACAGGGAAAAGTGGGAATAGTGGTAAAAGACAGGCGAGGGGAAAAGAGGGGAAGCAAGAAAAAGAGAGAGGTGAGGGGGAAGAGGGGAAAGAGCGAGTTCGAGGAAAAGAGGGAACAGAGGGAAAAGAGAGAGTTGAGGGAAAAGGGGGAAAGAGACAGGCGAGGGGAAAAGGGAAAGGAGAGAGTTCAGGGGAAAGAGGGAAACCAGGGAGAAGAGAACGGAAAAAGAGATAAGAGAGACAGGCGATGGGAAGGAGGGAAAAGGGAGCGGTCATCGAAAACAGTGAAACCAGGGAAAAGAGACAGGTGAGGGAAAGAGGGGAAAAGGGAGAGTTGAGGGGAACACGGAAAAGAGACAAGCGAGGGGAAAGAGTGAAAAGAGAGAGTTCGGGGAAAAGAGGGAAACCGGGGAAAAGAGACAGACTGGAAAAACAGATAAAAGAGACAGGCGAGGGCAAATAGGGGAAAGAGAGAGTTGAGGCGAACAGGGAAAAGAGACAGACGAGGGGGAAAAGGAAAAAGAGAGATTTCATGGAGAAGAGGAAAGCCCGGGAAAAGAGACAGGTGAGGGGAAAAGAGGTAAAGGAGACAGGCGAGGAGAAAGAGGGAAAAGAGGTAAACAAGAGAGATGAGGGGAAAGAGGGGAAAGGGAGAGTTCATGGAAAAGAGGGAAACCAGGGAAAAGAGACAGGCGAGGGGAAAGAGGGGAAAGAGGTAAAAGAGACAAGGGAGGGAAAAGAGAGGGTTCATGGAAAAGACGGAAACCAGGGAAAAGAGACAGGTGATGGAAAGGAGGGAAAAGAGAGAGTTCGTGGAAAAGAGGGAAACCATGGAGAAGAGACGGAAAAGGGGAAAAGAGAGAGATGAGGGAATAGAGGGAAAAGAGACATGAGAGGGGGAAGTTGGAAAAGAGAGACTTGAGGGGAAAGAGGGAAACCAGGGAAAAGGGAAAAGAGAGGGAAAAGACGGAAAAGAGACAAGGGAGGGAAAGGAGGGGAAAGAGAGTTGAGGGAATACAGGGAATAGAGACATGAGAGGGGGAAGTGGGCAAATACAGTTGAGGGGAAAGTGGGAAAAGAGAGAGTTGACGGGAAAGAGGGAAACCAGGGAAAAGAGACAGGCAAGGGGAAAGAGGGAAAAGAGGGAAGCCATGGAGAAGAGAGAGGCGAGGAGAAAGAGGGAAAAGAGGTAAAAGAGACAAGCGACAGAAAAGAGGGAAAAGAGAGAGTTGATGGAAAACAGGGAAAGAGACAAGCGAGGGAAAAGAGGGAAAAGAGAGTTGAGGGAATATAGGGAAAAGAGACATGAGTGGGAAAAGTGGGAATAGAGAGAGTTGAGGGAAAAGACGGATACCAGGGAAAAGAGACAGGTGACGGAAAGGAGGGAAAAGAGAGAGTTCGTGGAAAAGAGGGAAACCATGGAGAAGAGACAGGCGAGGGGAAAGAGGGAAAAGAGGGAAAAGAGACAAGCGACAGAAAAGAGGGAAAAGAGAGAGTTCGTGGAAAAGCGGGAAACCCGGGAAAAGAGGTAGGTGTGGGAAAAGAGGTGAGAGAGACAGGCGAGGTTAAAGAGGGAAGAGAGAGAGTTCGTGGAAAAGAAGGAAAGCAGGGAGAAGAGGCAGGTGTGGGAAAAGAGGTGAGAGAGACAGGTGAGGGGAAGAGGGAAGAGAGACACTTCAGGGAAAAGAGGGGAAGCAGGGAGAAGAGACGGGAAAGGGGAAAAGAGGGAAAAGAGAGAGTTGATGGAAAAGAGACAGTAGAGAGAGGCGAGGGGATAGAGGGGAAAGAGGTAAAAGAGACAAGGGAGGGAAAGGAGGGAAAAGAGAGAGTTCATGGAAAAGATGGAAACCAGGGAAAAAAGACAGATTGGAAAACGAGATAAAAGAGAGGCGATGGGAAGAGGGAAAAGAGAGAGTTCATGGAAAAGCAGGAAACCAAGGAAAAGAGACAGGCGAGGGGAAAAGAGGGAAAAGAGCGAGTTGAGGGAATACAGGGAAAAGAGATAAGCGAGGGAAAAGAGGGAAAAGAGCGAGTTCATGGTAAAGACGGAAACCCGGGAAAAGAGACAGGTGATGGAAAGGAGGGAAAAGAGAGAGTTCGTGTAAAAGAGGGAAAACAGAGAGTTGAGGGAAGACAGGGAAAAGAGACATGAGCGGGAAAAGTGGGAAAAGAGAGAGTTGAGGGTATATAGGGAACAGAGACATGAGGGGGAAAGCGGGAAAACAGAGAGTTGAAGGAAAAGAGGGAAACCAGAGAAAAGAGACAAGAGAGGGAAAAGATGGAAATGAGACAAGGGAGGGAAAGGAGGAAAAAGAGAGAGTTGAGGGAAAAGAGACGGGAAAGAGGGAAAAGAGTGATTTGGGGGAAAAGAGAAAAGAGACAGGCTAGGGAAAAGAGGGAAAAGAGAGAGTTGAGGGAATAGACACGAGAGGAAAAAGTGGGGAAAGAGAGAGTTGAGGGAATACAGGGAATAGAGACATGAGAGGGGAAAGTGGGAAAACAGAGTTGAGGGGAAAGTGGGAAACCAGGGAAAAGAGACAGGTGACGGAAAGGAGGGAAAAGAGAGAGTTCGTGGAAAAGAGGGAAACCATGGAGAAGAGACAGGCGAGGGGAAAGAGGGAAAAGAGGTGAAAGAGACAAGCGACAGAAAAGAGGGAAAAGAGAGAGTTCGTGGAAAAGAGGGAAATCCGGGAAAAGAGACAGGTGACGGAAAGGGGGGAAAAGAGAGAGTTAGTGGAAAAGAGGGAAACCATGGAGAAGAGACAGGTGAGGGGAAAGAGGGAAAAGACGGAAAAGAGGTAAAAGAGACAAGCAACAGAAAAGAGGGAAAAGAGAGAGTTGCAGGAAAAGAGTAGGTAGAGACAGGCGAGGGGATAGAGGGAAAAGAGGTAAAAGAGACAGGCGAGGGAAAAATGGAAAAGAGAGAGTTCATGGAAAAGCGGGAAAGCAGGGAAAAGAGACAAGTTAGGGAAAAGAGAGAGTAGATGAAAGGGAGGAAAGCCACGGAAAAGAGACAGGTGAGGGGAAAGAAGGAAAGAAGCGAGTTCATGGAAAAGAGGGAAAGCAGGGAAAATAGACAGGCGAGGGGAAAGAAGGAAAAGAGACAGTTCATGGAGAAGAGGGAAAGCAGGGAAAAGTGAAAGGTGAGGGAAAAGAAGGAAAAGAGACAGGTGAGTGGAAACAGGGAAAAGTGGGAATAGTGGTAAAAGAGACAGGCGAGGGGAAAAGAGGGGAAGCAAGAAAAAGAGAGAGGTGAGGGGGAAGAGGGGAAAGAGCGAGTTCGAGGAAGAGGGAAAAGAGGGAAAAGAGAGAGTTGAGGGAAAAGGGGGAAAGAGACAGGCGAGGGGAAAAGGGAAAGGAGAGAGTTCAGGGGAAAGAGGGAAACCAGGGAGAAGAGAACGGAAAAAGAGATAAGAGAGAGAGGCGATGGGAAGGAGGGAAAAGGAAGCGGTCATCGAAAACAGTGAAACCAGGGAAAAGAGACAGGTGAGGGAAAGAGGGGAAAAGGGAGAGTTGAGGGGAAAAGGGAGAGTTGAGGGGAACACGGAAAAGAGACAAGCGAGGGAAAAGAGTGAAAAGAGAGAGTTCGGAGAAAAGCGGGAAACCAGGGAAAAGAGACAGGTGACGGAGAGGAGGGAAAAGAGAGAGTTCGTGGAAAAGAGGGAAACCATGGAGAAGAGACAGGCGAGGGGAAAGAGGGAAAAGAGGTGAAAGAGACAAGCGACAGAAAAGAGGGAAAGGGAGAGTTCGTGGAAAAGAGGGAAACCAGGGAAAAGAGACATG
This sequence comes from Gypaetus barbatus, assembly GCA_028022735.1. NCBI lineage: Eukaryota > Metazoa > Chordata > Aves > Accipitriformes > Accipitridae > Gypaetus > Gypaetus barbatus. The sequence continues at coordinate 27,157,071 of CM051561.1, read as the reverse complement.
AGAGGGGAAAAGAGGTAAAATAGACAAGCGAGGGAAAGGAGGGAAAAGAGAGAGTTGAGGGAAACCGGAAGAGGGGCGAGGGCAGAAAGGGGAAAGAGAGAGATGATGAATTAGAAGGGAAAGAGTGAGGCGAGTGAAAGGGAATAGACACGAGAGGGAAAAGTGGGAAAAGAGAGAGTTGAGGGAATACAGGGAATAGAGACATGAGAGGAGAAAGTGGGAAAACAGAGTTGAGGGGAAAGAAGGAAACCAGGGAAAAGAGACAGGTGACGGAAAGGAGGGAAAAGAGAGAGTTCGTGGAAAAGAGGGAAACCATGGAGAAGAGACAGGCGAGGGGAAAGAGGGAAAAGAGGTGAAAGAGACAAGCGACAGAAAAGAGGGAAAAGAGAGAGTTCGTGGAAAAGAGGGAAATCCGGGAAAAGAGACAGGTGACGGAAAGGAGGGAAAAGAGAGAGTTGAGGGAAAATAGGGTAACCAGGGGAAAGAGACATGAGAGAAAAGAGGGAAAAGAGAGAGTTTGTGGAAAAGAGGGACACCAGGGAGAAGAGACGGGAAAGGGCAAAAGAGGGAAAAGAGAGAGTTGAGGGAATAGAGACGGTAGAGCCAGGCGAGGGGATAGAGGGAAAAGAGGTAAAAGAGACAAGGGAGGGAAAAGAGAGGGTTCATGGTAAAGATGGAAACCCGGGAAAAGAGACAGGTGACGGAAAGGAGGGAAAAGAGAGAGTTCGTGTAAAAGGGGGAGAACAGAGAGTTGAGGGAAGACAGGGAAAAGAGACATGAGCGGGAAAAGTGGGAAAAGAGAGAGTTGAGGGTATATAGGGAATAGAGACATGAGGGGGAAAGCGGGAAAACAGAGAGTTGAAGGAAAAGAGGGAAACCAGAGAAAAGAGACAAGAGAGGGAAAAGATGGAAATGAGACAAGGGAGGGAAAGGAGGAAAAAGAGAGAGTTGAGGGAAAAGAGACGGGAAAGAGGGAAAAGAGTGATTTGGGGGAAAAGAGAAAAGAGACAGGCTAGGGTAAAGAGGGAAAAGAGAGAGTTGAGGGAATAGACACGAGAGGAAAAAGTGGGGAAAGAGAGAGTTGAGGGAATACAGGGAATAGAGACATGAGGGGGAAAATGGGAAAACAGTGTTGAGGGGAAAGTGGGAAAAGGGAGAGTTGAGGGGAAAGACGGAAACCAGAGAAAAGAGACAGGTGACGGAAAGGAGGGAAAAGAGAGAGTTAGTGGAAAAGAGGGAAACCATGGAGAAGAGACAGGCGAGGGGAAAGAGGGAAAAGAGGTGAAAGAGACAAGCGACAGAAAAGAGGGAAAAGAGAGAGTTCGTGGAAAAGAGGGAAATCCGGGAAAAGAGACAGGTGACGGAAAGGGGGGAAAAGAGAGAGTTAGTGGAAAAGAGGGAAACCATGGAGAAGAGACAGGTGAGGGGAAAGAGGGAAAAGACGGAAAAGAGGTAAAAGAGACAAGCAACAGAAAAGAGGGAAAAGAGAGAGTTGCAGGAAAAGAGTAGGTAGAGACAGGCGAGGGGATAGAGGGAAAAGAGGTAAAAGAGACGGGCGAGGGAAAAATGGAAAAGAGAGAGTTCATGGAAAAGCGGGAAAGCAGGGAAAATAGACAATTTAGGGAAAAGAGAGAGTAGATGAAAGGGAGGAAAGCCAGGGAAAAGAGACAGGTGAGGGGAAAGAAGGAAAGAAGCGAGTTCATGGAAAAGAGGGAAAGCAGGGAAAATAGACAGGCGAGGGGAAAGAAGGAAAAGAGACAGTTCATGGAGAAGAGGGAAAGCAGGGAAAAGTGAAAGGTGAGGGAAAAGAAGGAAAAGAGACAGGTGAGTGGAAACAGGGAAAAGTGGGAATAGTGGTAAAAGACAGGCGAGGGGAAAAGAGGGGAAGCAAGAAAAAGAGAGAGGTGAGGGGGAAGAGGGGAAAGAGCGAGTTCGAGGAAAAGAGGGAACAGAGGGAAAAGAGAGAGTTGAGGGAAAAGGGGGAAAGAGACAGGCGAGGGGAAAAGGGAAAGGAGAGAGTTCAGGGGAAAGAGGGAAACCAGGGAGAAGAGAACGGAAAAAGAGATAAGAGAGACAGGCGATGGGAAGGAGGGAAAAGGGAGCGGTCATCGAAAACAGTGAAACCAGGGAAAAGAGACAGGTGAGGGAAAGAGGGGAAAAGGGAGAGTTGAGGGGAACACGGAAAAGAGACAAGCGAGGGAAAAGAGTGAAAAGAGAGAGTTCGGGGAAAAGAGGGAAACCGGGGAAAAGAGACAGACTGGAAAAACAGATAAAAGAGACAGGCGAGGGCAAATAGGGGAAAGAGAGAGTTGAGGCGAACAGGGAAAAGAGACAGACGAGGGGGAAAAGGAAAAAGAGAGATTTCATGGAGAAGAGGAAAGCCCGGGAAAAGAGACAGGTGAGGGGAAAAGAGGTAAAGGAGACAGGCGAGGAGAAAGAGGGAAAAGAGGTAAACAAGAGAGATGAGGGGAAAGAGGGGAAAGGGAGAGTTCATGGAAAAGAGGGAAACCAGGGAAAAGAGACAGGCGAGGGGAAAGAGGGGAAAGAGGTAAAAGAGACAAGGGAGGGAAAAGAGAGGGTTCATGGAAAAGACGGAAACCAGGGAAAAGAGACAGGTGATGGAAAGGAGGGAAAAGAGAGAGTTCGTGGAAAAGAGGGAAACCATGGAGAAGAGACGGAAAAGGGGGAAAGAGAGAGATGAGGGAATAGAGGGAAAAGAGACATGAGAGGGGGAAGTTGGAAAAGAGAGACTTGAGGGGAAAGAGGGAAACCAGGGAAAAGGGAAAAGAGAGGGAAAAGACGGAAAAGAGACAAGGGAGGGAAAGGAGGGGAAAGAGAGTTGAGGGAATATAGGGAATAGAGACATGAGAGGGGGAAGTGGGCAAATACAGTTGAGGGGAAAGTGGGAAAAGAGAGAGCTGACGGGAAAGAGGGAAACCAGGGAAAAGAGACAGGCAAGGGGAAAGAGGGAAAAGAGGGAAGCCATGGAGAAGAGAGAGGCGAGGAGAAAGAGGGAAAAGAGGTAAAAGACACAAGCGACAGAAAAGAGGGAAAAGAGAGAGTTGATGGAAAACAGGGAAAGAGACAAGCGAGGGAAAAGAGGGAAAAGAGAGTTGAGGGAATATAGGGAAAAGAGACATGAGTGGGAAAAGTGGGAATAGAGAGAGTTGAGGGAATATAGGGAATAGAGACATGAGAGGGGAAAGTGGGAAAACAGAGAGTTGAGGGAAAAGACGGAAACCCGGGAAAAGAGACAGGTGACGGAAAGGAGGGAAAAGAGAGAGTTCGTGGAAGAGAGGGAAACCATGGAGAAGAGACAGGCGAGGGGAAAGAGGGAAAAGAGGTGAAAGAGACAAGCGACAGAAAAGAGGGAAAAGAGAGAGTTCGTGGAAAAGCGGGAAACCCGGGAAAAGAGGTAGGTGTGGGAAAAGAGGTGAGAGAGACAGGTGAGGGGAAGAGGGAAGAGAGACACTTCAGGGAAAAGAGGGGAAGCAGGGAGAAGAGACGGGAAAGGGGAAAAGAGGGAAAAGAGAGAGTTGATGGAAAAGAGACAGTAGAGAGAGGCGAGGGGATAGAGGGGAAAGAGGTAAAAGAGACAAGGGAGGGAAAGGAGGGAAAAGAGAGAGTTCATGGAAAAGATGGAAACCAGGGAAAAAAGACAGATTGGAAAACGAGATAAAAGAGAGGCGATGGGAAGAGGGAAAAGAGAGAGTTCATGGAAAAGCAGGAAACCAAGGACAAGAGACAGGCGAGGGGAAAAGAGGGAAAAGAGTGAGTTGAGGGAATACAGGGAAAAGAGATAAACGAGGGAAAAGAGGGAAAAGAGCGAGTTCATGGGAAAGAGGGAAACCAGGGAAAAGAGACAGGCAAGGGGGGAAGAGGGAAAAGAGAGAGTTGAGGGAATACAGGGAAAAGAGATAAGCGAGGGAAAAGAGCGAGTTCATGGGAAAGAGGGAAACCAGGGAAAAGAGACAGGCAAGGGGGAAAGAGGGAAAAGAGAGAGTTGAGGGAATAGAGGGAAAAGAGATAAGCGAGGGAAAAGAGCGCGTGCATGGGAAAGAGGGAAACCAGGGGGAAGAGACAGGCGAGGGGAAAAGAGGTAAAATAGACAAGCGAGGGAAAGGAGGGAAAAGAGAGAGTTGAGGGAAACCGGAAGAGGGGCGAGGGCAGAACGGGAAAAGAGAGAGATGATGAATGAGAAGGGAAAGAGTGAGGCGAGTGAAAGGGAATAGACACGAGAGGGGAAAGAGGGAAAAGAGAGAGTTGAGGGAATACAGGGAATAGAGACATGAGAGGGGAAAGTGGGAAAACAGAGTTGAGGGGAAAGACGGAAACCCGGGAAAAGAGACAGGTGACGGAAAGGAGGGAAAAGAGAGAGTTCGTGGAAAAGAGGGAAACCATGGAGAAGAGACAGGCGAGGGGAAAGAGGGAAAAGAGGGAAAAGAGACAAGCGACAGAAAAGAGGGAAAAGAGAGAGTTCGTGGGAAAGCGGGAAACCCGGGAAAAGAGGTAGGTGTGGGAAAAGAGGTGAGAGAGACAGGCGAGGTTAAAGAGGGAAGAGAGAGATTTCAGGGAAAAGAGGGGAAGCAGGGAGAAGAGACGGGAAAGGCGAAAAGAGGGAAAAGAGAGAGTTGATGGAAAAGAGACAGTAGAGAGAGGCGAGGGGATAGAGGGGAAAGAGGTAAAAGAGACAAGGGAGGGAAAGGAGGGAAAAGAGAGAGTTCATGGAAAAGATGGAAACCAGGGAAAAAAGATTGGAAAACGAGATAAAAGAGAGGCGATGGGAAGAGGGAAAAGAGAGAGTTCATGGAAAAGCAGGAAACCAAGGAAAAGAGACAGGCGAGGGGAAAAGAGGGAAAAGAGTGAGTTGAGGGAATGCAGGGAAAAGAGATAAGCGAGGGAAAAGAGGGAAAAGAGCGAGTTCATGGGAAAGAGGGAAACCAGGGAAAAGAGACAGGCAAGGGGGGAAGAGGGAAAAGAGAGAGTTGAGGGAATACAGGGAAAAGAGATAAGCGAAGGAAAAGAGCGCGTGCATGGGAAAGAGGGAAACGAGGGGGAAGAGACAGGCGAGGGGGAAAGTGGGAAAAGAGAGAGTTGAGGGAATACAGGGAATAGAGACATGAGAGGGGAAAGTGGGAAAACAGAGTTGAGGGGAAAGAAGGAAACCAGGGAAAAGAGACAGGTGACGGAAAGGAGGGAAAAGAGAGAGTTCGTGGAAAAGAGGGAAACCATGGAGAAGAGACAGGCGAGGGGAAAGAGGGAAAAGAGGTGAAAGAGACAAGCGACAGAAAAGAGGGAAGAGAGAGTTCGTGGAAAAGAGGGAAATCCGGGAAAAGAGACAGGTGACGGAAAGGGGGGAAAAGAGAGAGTTAGTGGAAAAGAGGGAAACCATGGAGAAGAGACAGGTGAGGGGAAAGAGGGAAAAGACGGAAAAGAGGTAAAAGAGACAAGCAACAGAAAAGAGGGAAAAGAGAGAGTTGCAGGAAAAGAGTAGGTAGAGACAGGCGAGGGGATAGAGGGAAAAGAGGTAAAAGAGACAGGCGAGGGAAAAATGGAAAAGAGAGAGTTCATGGAAAAGCGGGAAAGCAGGGAAAATAGACAATTTAGGGAAAAGAGAGAGTAGATGAAAGGGAGGAAAGCCAGGGAAAAGAGACAGGTGAGGGGAAAGAAGGAAAGAAGCGAGTTCATGGAAAAGAGGGAAAGCAGGGAAAATAGACAGGCGAGGGGAAAGAAGGAAAAGAGACAGTTCATGGAGAAGAGGGAAAGCAGGGAAAAGTGAAAGGTGAGGGAAAAGAAGGAAAAGAGACAGGTGAGTGGAAACAGGGAAAAGTGGGAATAGTGGTAAAAGACAGGCGAGGGGAAAAGAGGGGAAGCAAGAAAAAGAGAGAGGTGAGGGGGAAGAGGGGAAAGAGCGAGTTCGAGGAAAAGAGGGAACAGAGGGAAAAGAGAGAGTTGAGGGAAAAGGGGGAAAGAGACAGGCGAGGGGAAAAGGGAAAGGAGAGAGTTCAGGGGAAAGAGGGAAACCAGGGAGAAGAGAACGGAAAAAGAGATAAGAGAGACAGGCGATGGGAAGGAGGGAAAAGGGAGCGGTCATCGAAAACAGTGAAACCAGGGAAAAGAGACAGGTGAGGGAAAGAGGGGAAAAGGGAGAGTTGAGGGGAACACGGAAAAGAGACAAGCGAGGGGAAAGAGTGAAAAGAGAGAGTTCGGGGAAAAGAGGGAAACCGGGGAAAAGAGACAGACTGGAAAAACAGATAAAAGAGACAGGCGAGGGCAAATAGGGGAAAGAGAGAGTTGAGGCGAACAGGGAAAAGAGACAGACGAGGGGGAAAAGGAAAAAGAGAGATTTCATGGAGAAGAGGAAAGCCCGGGAAAAGAGACAGGTGAGGGGAAAAGAGGTAAAGGAGACAGGCGAGGAGAAAGAGGGAAAAGAGGTAAACAAGAGAGACGAGGGGAAAGAGGGGAAAGGGAGAGTTCATGGAAAAGAGGGAAACCAGGGAAAAGAGACAGGCGAGGGGAAAGAGGGGAAAGAGGTAAAAGAGACAAGGGAGGGAAAAGAGAGGGTTCATGGAAAAGACGGAAACCAGGGAAAAGAGACAGGTGATGGAAAGGAGGGAAAAGAGAGAGTTCGTGGAAAAGAGGGAAACCATGGAGAAGAGACGGAAAAGGGGGAAAGAGAGAGATGAGGGAATAGAGGGAAAAGAGACATGAGAGGGGGAAGTTGGAAAAGAGAGACTTGAGGGGAAAGAGGGAAACCAGGGAAAAGGGAAAAGAGAGGGAAAAGACGGAAAAGAGACAAGGGAGGGAAAGGAGGGGAAAGAGAGTTGAGGGAATATAGGGAATAGAGACATGAGAGGGGGAAGTGGGCAAATACAGTTGAGGGGAAAGTGGGAAAAGAGAGAGCTGACGGGAAAGAGGGAAACCAGGGAAAAGAGACAGGCAAGGGGAAAGAGGGAAAAGAGGGAAGCCATGGAGAAGAGAGAGGCGAGGAGAAAGAGGGAAAAGAGGTAAAAGACACAAGCGACAGAAAAGAGGGAAAAGAGAGAGTTGATGGAAAACAGGGAAAGAGACAAGCGAGGGAAAAGAGGGAAAAGAGAGTTGAGGGAATATAGGGAAAAGAGACATGAGTGGGAAAAGTGGGAATAGAGAGAGTTGAGGGAATATAGGGAATAGAGACATGAGAGGGGAAAGTGGGAAAACAGAGAGTTGAGGGAAAAGACGGAAACCCGGGAAAAGAGACAGGTGACGGAAAGGAGGGAAAAGAGAGAGTTCGTGGAAAAGAGGGAAACCATGGAGAAGAGACAGGCGAGGGGAAAGAGGGAAAAGAGGTGAAAGAGACAAGCGACAGAAAAGAGGGAAAAGAGAGAGTTCGTGGAAAAGCGGGAAACCCGGGAAAAGAGGTAGGTGTGGGAAAAGAGGTGAGAGAGACAGGTGAGGGGAAGAGGGAAGAGAGACACTTCAGGGAAAAGAGGGGAAGCAGGGAGAAGAGACGGGAAAGGGGAAAAGAGGGAAAAGAGAGAGTTGATGGAAAAGAGACAGTAGAGACAGGCGAGGGGATAGAGGGGAAAGAGGTAAAAGAGACAAGGGAGGGAAAGGAGGGAAAAGAGAGAGTTCATGGAAAAGATGGAAACCAGGGAAAAAAGACAGATTGGAAAACGAGATAAAAGAGAGGCGATGGGAAGACGGAAAAGAGAGAGTTCATGGAAAAGCAGGAAACCAAGGACAAGAGACAGGCGAGGGGAAAAGAGGGAAAAGAGTGAGTTGAGGGAATACAGGGAAAAGAGATAAACGAGGGAAAAGAGGGAAAAGAGCGAGTTCATGGGAAAGAGGGAAACCAGGGAAAAGAGACAGGCAAGGGGGGAAGAGGGAAAAGAGAGAGTTGAGGGAATACAGGGAAAAGAGATAAGCGAGGGAAAAGAGCGAGTTCATGGGAAAGAGGGAAACCAGGGAAAAGAGACAGGCAAGGGGGAAAGAGGGAAAAGAGAGAGTTGAGGGAATAGAGGGAAAAGAGATAAGCGAGGGAAAAGAGCGCGTGCATGGGAAAGAGGGAAACCAGGGGGAAGAGACAGGCGAGGGGAAAAGAGGTAAAATAGACAAGCGAGGGAAAGGAGGGAAAAGAGAGAGTTGAGGGAAACCGGAAGAGGGGCGAGGGCAGAACGGGAAAAGAGAGAGATGATGAATGAGAAGGGAAAGAGTGAGGCGAGTGAAAGGGAATAGACACGAGAGGGGAAAGAGGGAAAAGAGAGAGTTGAGGGAATACAGGGAATAGAGACATGAGAGGGGAAAGTGGGAAAACAGAGTTGAGGGGAAAGACGGAAACCCGGGAAAAGAGACAGGTGACGGAAAGGAGGGAAAAGAGAGAGTTCGTGGAAAAGAGGGAAACCATGGAGAAGAGACAGGCGAGGGGAAAGAGGGAAAAGAGGGAAAAGAGACAAGCGACAGAAAAGAGGGAAAAGAGAGAGTTCGTGGGAAAGCGGGAAACCCGGGAAAAGAGGTAGGTGTGGGAAAAGAGGTGAGAGAGACAGGCGAGGTTAAAGAGGGAAGAGAGAGATTTCAGGGAAAAGAGGGGAAGCAGGGAGAAGAGACGGGAAAGGCGAAAAGAGGGAAAAGAGAGAGTTGATGGAAAAGAGACAGTAGAGAGAGGCGAGGGGATAGAGGGGAAAGAGGTAAAAGAGACAAGGGAGGGAAAGGAGGGAAAAGAGAGAGTTCATGGAAAAGATGGAAACCAGGGAAAAAAGATTGGAAAACGAGATAAAAGAGAGGCGATGGGAAGAGGGAAAAGAGAGAGTTCATGGAAAAGCAGGAAACCAAGGAAAAGAGACAGGCGAGGGGAAAAGAGGGAAAAGAGCGAGTTGAGGGAATACAGGGAAAAGAGATAAGCGAGGGAAAAGAGGGAAAAGAGCGAGTTCATGGGAAAGAGGGAAACCAGGGAAAAGAGACAGGCAAGGGGGGAAGAGGGAAAAGAGAGAGTTGAGGGAATACAGGGAAAAGAGATAAGCGAAGGAAAAGAGCGCGTGCATGGGAAAGAGGGAAACGAGGGGGAAGAGACAGGCGAGGGGGAAAGTGGGAAAAGAGAGAGTTGAGGGAATACAGGGAATAGAGACATGAGAGGGGAAAGTGGGAAAACAGAGTTGAGGGGAAAGAAGGAAACCAGGGAAAAGAGACAGGTGACGGAAAGGAGGGAAAAGAGAGAGTTCGTGGAAAAGAGGGAAACCATGGAGAAGAGACAGGCGAGGGGAAAGAGGGAAAAGAGGTGAAAGAGACAAGCGACAGAAAAGAGGGAAAAGAGAGAGTTCGGGGAAAAGAGGGAAATCCGGGAAAAGAGACAGGTGACGGAAAGGGGGGAAAAGAGAGAGTTAGTGGAAAAGAGGGAAACCATGGAGAAGAGACAGGTGAGGGGAAAGAGGGAAAAGACGGAAAAGAGGTAAAAGAGACAAGCAACAGAAAAGAGGGAAAAGAGAGAGTTGCAGGAAAAGAGTAGGTAGAGACAGGCGAGGGGATAGAGGGAAAAGAGGTAAAAGAGACAGACAAGGGGAAAATGGAAAAGAGAGAGTTCATGGAAAAGCGGGAAAGCAGGGAAAATAGACAATTTAGGGAAAAGAGAGAGTAGATGAAAGGGAGGAAAGCCAGGGAAAAGAGACAGGTGAGGGGAAAGAAGGAAAGAAGCGAGTTCATGGAAAAGAGGGAAAGCAGGGAAAATAGACAGGCGAGGGGAAAGAAGGAAAAGAGACAGTTCATGGAGAAGAGGGAAAGCAGGGAAAAGTGAAAGGTGAGGGAAAAGAAGGAAAAGAGACAGGTGAGTGGAAACAGGGAAAAGTGGGAATAGTGGTAAAAGACAGGCGAGGGGAAAAGAGGGGAAGCAAGAAAAAGAGAGAGGTGAGGGGGAAGAGGGGAAAGAGCGAGTTCGAGGAAAAGAGGGAACAGAGGGAAAAGAGAGAGTTGAGGGAAAAGGGGGAAAGAGACAGGCGAGGGGAAAAGGGAAAGGAGAGAGTTCAGGGGAAAGAGGGAAACCAGGGAGAAGAGAACGGAAAAAGAGATAAGAGAGACAGGCGATGGGAAGGAGGGAAAAGGGAGCGGTCATCGAAAACAGTGAAACCAGGGAAAAGAGACAGGTGAGGGAAAGAGGGGAAAAGGGAGAGTTGAGGGGAACACGGAAAAGAGACAAGCGAGGGAAAAGAGTGAAAAGAGAGAGTTCGGGGAAAAGAGGGAAACCGGGGAAAAGAGACAGACTGGAAAAACAGATAAAAGAGACAGGCGAGGGCAAATAGGGGAAAGAGAGAGTTGAGGCGAACAGGGAAAAGAGACAGACGAGGGGGAAAAGGAAAAAGAGAGATTTCATGGAGAAGAGGAAAGCCCGGGAAAAGAGACAGGTGAGGGGAAAAGAGGTAAAGGAGACAGGCGAGGAGAAAGAGGGAAAAGAGGTAAACAAGAGAGATGAGGGGAAAGAGGGGAAAGGGAGAGTTCATGGAAAAGAGGGAAACCAGGGAAAAGAGACAGGCGAGGGGAAAGAGGGGAAAGAGGTAAAAGAGACAAGGGAGGGAAAAGAGAGGGTTCATGGAAAAGACGGAAACCAGGGAAAAGAGACAGGTGATGGAAAGGAGGGAAAAGAGAGAGTTCGTGGAAAAGAGGGAAACCATGGAGAAGAGACGGAAAAGGGGGAAAGAGAGAGATGAGGGAATAGAGGGAAAAGAGACATGAGAGGGGGAAGTTGGAAAAGAGAGACTTGAGGGGAAAGAGGGAAACCAGGGAAAAGGGAAAAGAGAGGGAAAAGACGGAAAAGAGACAAGGGAGGGAAAGGAGGGGAAAGAGAGTTGAGGGAATACAGGGAATAGAGACATGAGAGGGGGAAGTGGGCAAATACAGTTGAGGGGAAAGTGGGAAAAGAGAGAGCTGACGGGAAAGAGGGAAACCAGGGAAAAGAGACAGGCAAGGGGAAAGAGGGAAAAGAGGGAAGCCATGGAGAAGAGAGAGGCGAGGAGAAAGAGGGAAAAGAGGTAAAAGACACAAGCGACAGAAAAGAGGGAAAAGAGAGAGTTGATGGAAAACAGGGAAAGAGACAAGCGAGGGAAAAGAGGGAAAAGAGAGTTGAGGGAATATAGGGAAAAGAGACATGAGTGGGAAAAGTGGGAATAGAGAGAGTTGAGGGAAAAGACGGATACCAGGGAAAAGAGACAGGTGACGGAAAGGAGGGAAAAGAGAGAGTTCGTGGAAAAGAGGGAAACCATGGAGAAGAGACAGGCGAGGGGAAAGAGGGAAAAGAGGGAAAAGAGACAAGCGACAGAAAAGAGGGAAAAGAGAGAGTTCGGGGAAAAGAGGGAAATACGGGAAAAGAGAGAGTTGAGGGAAAGGAGGGAAAAGAGAGAGTTGAGGGAAAATAGGGTAACCAGGGGAAAGAGACATGAGAGAAAAGAGGGAAAAGAGAGAGTTTGTGGAAAAGAGGGACACCAGGGAGAAGAGACGGGAAAGGGCAAAAGAGGGAAAAGAGAGAGTTGAGGGAATAGAGACGGTAGAGCCAGGCGAGGGGATAGAGGGAAAAGAGGTAAAAGAGACAAGGGAGGGAAAAGAGAGGGTTCATGGAAAAGACGGAAACCCGGGAAAAGAGACAGGTGACGGAAAGGAGGGAAAAGAGAGAGTCCGTGTAAAAGAGGGAAAACAGGGAGAAGAGACGGGAAAGGGGAAAAAAGGGAAAACAGAGAGTTGAGGGAAGACAGGGAAAAGAGACACAAGCGACAGAAAAGTGGGAAAAGAGAGAGTTGAGGGTATATAGGGAACAGAGACATGAGGGGGAAAGCGGGAAAACAGAGAGTTGAAGGAAAAGAGGGAAACCAGAGAAAAGAGACAAGAGAGGGAAAAGATGGAAATGAGACAAGGGAGGGAAAGGAGGGGAAAGAGGGAGTTGAGGGAAAAGAGACGGGAAAGAGGGAAAAGAGTGATTTGGGGGAAAAGAGGAAAGACACAGGCTAGGGAAAAGAGGGAAAAGAGAGAGTTGAGGGAATAGACACGAGAGGAAAAAGTGGGGAAAGAGAGAGTTGAGGGAATACAGGGAATAGAGACATGAGAGGGGAAAATGGGAAAACAGAGTTGAGGGGAAAGTGGGAAAAGGGAGAGTTGAGGGGAAAGACGGAAACCAGGGAAAAGAGACAGGTGACGGAAAGGAGGGAAAAGAGAGAGTTAGTGGAAAAGAGGGAAACCATGGAGAAGAGACAGGTGAGGGGAAAGAGGGAAAAGACGGAAAAGAGGTAAAAGCGACAAGCAACAGAAAAGAGGGAAAAGAGAGAGTTGCAGGAAAAGAGTAGGTAGAGACAGGCGAGGGGATAGAGGGAAAAGAGGTAAAAGAGACAGGCAAGGGAAAAATGGAAAAGAGAGAGTTCATGGAAAAGCGGGAAAGCAGGGAAAATAGACAATTTAGGGAAAAGAGAGAGTAGATGAAAGGGAGGAAAGCCAGGGAAAAGAGACAGGTGAGGGGAAAGAAGGAAAGAAGCGAGTTCATGGAAAAGAGGGAAAGCAGGGAAAATAGACAGGCGAGGGGAAAGAAGGAAAAGAGACAGTTCATGGAGAAGAGGGAAAGCAGGGAAAAGTGAAAGGTGAGGGAAAAGAAGGAAAAGAGACAGGTGAGTGGAAACAGGGAAAAGTGGGAATAGTGGTAAAAGAGACAGGCGAGGGGAAAAGAGGGGAAGCAAGAAAAAGAGAGAGGTGGGGGGAAGAGGGGAAAGAGCGAGTTCGAGGAAAAGAGGGAACAGAGGGAAAAGAGAGAGTTGAGGGAAAAGGGGGAAGAGACAGGCGAGGGGAAAAGGGAAAGGAGAGAGTTCAGGGAAAAGAGGGAAACCAGGGAGAAGAGAATGGAAAAAGAGATAAGAGAGACAGGCGATGGGAAGGAGGGAAAAGGGAGCGGTCATCGAAAACAGTGAAACCAGGGAAAAGAGACAGGTGAGGGAAAGAGGGGAAAAGGGAGAGTTGAGGGGAAAAGGGAGAGTTGAGGGGAACACGGAAAAGAGACAAGCGAGGGAAAAGAGTGAAAAGAGAGAGTTCGGAGAAAAGAGGGAAACCAGGGAAAAGAGAGAGACTGGAAAAACAGATAAAAGAGACAGGCGAGGGCAAATAGGGGAAAGAGAGAGTTGAGGCGAACAGGGAAAAGAGACAGACGAGGGGGAAAAGGAAAAAGAGAGATTTCATGGAGAAGAGGAAAGCCCGGGAAAAGAGACAGGTGAGGGGAAAAGAGGTAAAGGAGACAGGCGAGGAGAAAGAGGGAAAAGAGGTAAACAAGAGAGACGAGGGGAAAGAGGGGAAAGGGAGAGTTCATGGAAAAGAGGGAAACCAGGGAAAAGAGACAGGCGAGGGGAAAGAGGGAAAAGAGGTAAAAGAGACAAGGGAGGGAAAAGAGAGGGTTCATGGAAAAGACGGAAACCAGGGAAAAGAGACAGGTGATGGAAAGGAGGGAAAAGAGAGAGTTCGTGGAAAAGAGGGAAACCATGGAGAAGAGACGGAAAAGGGGGAAAGAGAGAGATGAGGGAATAGAGGGAAAAGAGACATGAGAGGGGGGAGTTGGAAAAGAGAGACTTGAGGGGAAAGAGGGAAACCAGGGAAAAGGGAAAAGAGAGGGAAAAGACGGAAAAGAGACAAGGGAGGGAAAGGAGGGGAAAGAGAGTTGAGGGAATATAGGGAATAGAGACATGAGAGGGGGAAGTGGGCAAATACAGTTGAGGGGAAAGTGGGAAAAGAGAGAGTTGACGGGAAAGAGGGAAACCAGGGAAAAGAGGCAAGGAGAAAGAGGGAAAAGAGGGAAGCCATGGAGAAGAGAGAGGCGAGGAGAAAGAGGGAAAAGAGGTAAAAGACACAAGCGACAGAAAAGAGGGAAAAGAGAGAGTTGATGGAAAACAGGGAAAGAGACAAGCGAGGGAAAAGAGGGAAAAGAGAGTTGCGGGAATATAGGGAAAAGAGGGATGAGTGGGAAAAGTGGGAATAGAGAGAGTTGAGGGAAAAGACGGATACCAGGGAAAAGAGACAGGTGACGGAAAGGAGGGAAAAGAGAGAGTTCGTGGAAAAGAGGGAAACCATGGAGAAGAGACAGGCGAGGGGAAAGAGGGAAAAGAGGTGAAAGAGACAAGCGACAGAAAAGAGGGAAAAGAGAGAGTTCGTGGAAAAGCGGGAAACCCGGGAAAAGAGGTAGGTGTGGGAAAAGAGGTGAGAGAGACAGGCGAGGTTAAAGAGGGAAGAGAGAGAGTTCGTGGAAAAGAAGGAAAGCAGGGAAAAGAGGCAGGTGTGGGAAAAGAGGTGAGAGAGACAGGTGAGGGGAAAGAGGGAAGAGAGAGATTTCAGGGAAAAGAGGGGAAGCAGGGAGAAGAGACGGGAAAGGGGAAAAGAGGGAAAAGAGAGAGTTGATGGAAAAGAGACAGTAGAGAGAGGCGAGGGGATCGAGGGGAAAGAGGTAAAAGAGACAAGGGAGGGAAAGGAGGGAAAAGAGAGAGTTCATGGAAAAGATGGAAACCAGGGAAAAAAGACAGATTGGAAAACGAGATAAAAGAGAGGCGATGGGAAGAGGGAAAAGAGAGAGTTCATGGAAAAGCAGGAAACCAAGGAAAAGAGACAGGCGAGGGGAAAAGAGGGAAAAGAGCGAGTTGAGGGAATACAGGGAAAAGAGATAAGCGAGGGAAAAGAGGGAAAAGAGCGAGTTCATGGGAAAGAGGGAAACCAGGGAAAAGAGACAGGCAAGGGGGGAAGAGGGAAAAGAGAGAGTTGGGGGAATACAGGGAAAGGAGATAAGCGAGGGAAAAGAGCGAGTTCATGGGAAAGAGGGAAACCAGGGGGAAGAGACAGGTGAGGGGGAAAGAGGGAAAAGAGAGAGTTGAGGGAATACAGGGAAAAGAGATAAGCGAGGGCAAAAGAGGGAAAAGAGAGAGTTGAGGAAAAGAGGGAAACCATGCAAAAGAGACGGGAAAGAGGGAAAAGAGTGATTTGGGGCAAAAGAGAAAAGAGAGAGGCCAGGGAAAAGAGGGAAAAGAGAGAGTTCGGGGAAAAGAGGGAAACCAGGGAAAAGAGGTAAAATAGACAAGCGAGGGAAAGGAGGGAAAAGAGAGAGTTGAGGGAAAGCGGAAGATGGGCGAGGGCAGAAAGGGAAAAGAGAGAGATGATGAATGATAAGGGAAAGAGTGATGCGAGTGAAAGGGAATAGACACGAGAGGGGAAAGTGGGAAAAGAGAGACTTGAGGGTATATAGGGAATAGAGACATGAGGGGGAAAGCGGGAAAACAGAGAGTTGAAGGAAACGAGGGAAACCAGAGAAAAGAGACAAGGGAGGGAAAAGATGGAAAAGAGACAAGGGAGGGAAAGGAGGGAAAAGAGAGAGTTGAGGGAAAAGAGCCGGGAAAGAGGGAAAAGAGTGATTTGGGGGAAAAGAGAAAAGAGACAGGCTAGGGAAAAGAGGGAAAAGAGAGAGTTGAGGGAATAGACACGAGAGGAAAAAGTGGGGAAAGAGAGAGTTGAGGGAATACAGGGAATAGAGACATGAGAGGGGAAAGTGGGAAAACAGAGTTGAGGGGAAAGTGGGAAACCAGGGAAAAGAGACAGGTGACGGAAAGGAGGGAAAAGAGAGAGTTCGTGGAAAAGAGGGAAACCATGGAGAAGAGACAGGCGAGGGGAAAGAGGGAAAAGAGGTGAAAGAGACAAGCGACAGAAAAGAGGGAAAAGAGAGAGTTCGTGGAAAAGAGGGAAATCCGGGAAAAGAGACAGGTGACGGAAAGGAGGGAAAAGAGAGAGTTGAGGGAAAATAGGGTAACCAGGGGAAAGAGACATGAGAGAAAAGAGGGAAAAGAGAGAGTTGAGGGAATAGAGGGAAAAGAGATAAGCGAGGGAAAAGAGCGCGTGCATGGGAAAGAGGGAAACCAGGGGGAAGAGACAGGCGAGGGGGAAAGAGGGAAAAGAGAGAGTTGAGGGAATACAGGGAAAAGAGATAAGCGAGGGCAAAAGAGGGAAAAGAGAGAGTTCAGGGAAAAGAGGGAAACAATGGAAAAGAGACTGGAAAGAGGGAAAAGAGTGATTTGGGGCAAAAGAGAAAAGAGAGAGGCCAGGGAAAAGAGGGAAAAGAGAGAGTTCGTGGAAAAGAGGGAAACCAGGGAAAAGATAAATGAGAGGGGAAAAGAGGTAAAATAGACAAGCGAGGGAAAGGAGGGAAAAGAGAGAGTTGAGGGAAACCGCAAGAGGGGCGAGGGCAGAAAGGGAAAAGAGAGAGATGATGAATGAGAAGGGAAAGAGTGAGGCGAGTGAAAGGGAATAGACACGAGAGGGGAAAGTGGGAAAAGAGAGAGTTGAGGGAATACAGGGAATAGAGACATGAGAGGGGAAAGTGGGAAAACAGAGTTGAGGGGAAAGAAGGAAACCAGGGAAAAGAGACAGGTGACGGAAAGGAGGGAAAAGAGAGAGTTCGTGGAAAAGAGGGAAACCATGGAGAAGAGACAGGCGAGGGGAAAGAGGGAAAAGAGGTGAAAGAGACAAGCGACAGAAAAGAGGGAAAAGAGAGAGTTCGTGGAAAAGAGGGAAATCCGGGAAAAGAGACAGGTGTCGGAAAGGAGGGAAAAGAGAGAGTTAGTGGAAAAGAGGGAAACCATGGAGAAGAGACAGGTGAGGGGAAAGAGGGAAAAGACGGAAAAGAGGTAAAAGAGACAAGCAACAGAAAAGAGGGAAAAGAGAGAGTTGCAGGAAAAGAGTAGGTAGAGACAGGCGAGGGGATAGAGGGAAAAGAGGTAAAAGAGACAGGCGAGGGAAAAATGGAAAAGAGAGAGTTCATGGAAAAGCGGGAAAGCAGGGAAAATAGACAATTTAGGGAAAAGAGAGAGTAGATGAAAGGGAGGAAATCCAGGGAAAAGAGACAGGTGAGGGGAAAGAAGGAAAGAAGCGAGTTCATGGAAAAGAGGGAAAGCAGGGAAAATAGACAGGCGAGGGGAAAGAAGGAAAAGAGACAGTTCATGGAGAAGAGGGAAAGCAGGGAAAAGTGAAAGGTGAGGGAAAAGAAGGAAAAGAGACAGGTGAGTGGAAACAGGGAAAAGTGGGAATAGTGGTAAAAAAAAACAGGCGAGGGGAAAAGAGGGGAAGCAAGAAAAAGAGAGAGGTGAGGGGGAAGAGGGGAAAGAGCGAGTTCGAGGAAAAGAGGGAACAGAGGGAAAAGAGAGAGTTGAGGGAAAAGGGGGAAAGAGACAGGCGAGGGGGAAAGGGAAAGGAGAGAGTTCAGGGAAAAGAGGGAAACCAGGGAGAAGAGAACGGAAAAAGAGATAAGAGAGACAGGCGGTGGGAAGGAGGGAAAAGGGAGCGGTCATCGAAAACAGTGAAACCAGGGAAAAGAGACAGGTGAGGGAAAGAGGGGAAAAGGGAGAGTTGAGGGGAAAAGGGAGAGTTGAGGGGAACACGGAAAAGAGACAAGCGAGGGAAAAGAGTGAAAAGAGAGAGTTCGGGGAAAAGAGGGAAACCAGGGAAAAGAGAGAGACTGGAAAAACAGATAAAAGAGACAGGCGAGGGCAAATAGGGGAAAGAGAGAGTTGAGGCGAACAGGGAAAAGAGACAGACGAGGGGGAAAAGGAAAAAGAGAGATTTCATGGAGAAGAGGAAAGCCCGGGAAAAGAGACAGGTGAGGGGAAAAGAGGTAAAGGAGACAGGCGAGGAGAAAGAGGGAAAAGAGGTAAACAAGAGAGACGAGGGGAAAGAGGGGAAAGGGAGAGTTCATGGAAAAGAGGGAAACCAGGGAAAAGAGACAGGCGAGGGGAAAGAGGGAAAAGAGAGAGTTCGTGGAAAAGAGGGAAACCATGGAGAAGAGACAGGCGAGGGGAAAGAGGGAAAAGAGGTAAAAGAGACAAGGGAGGGAAAAGAGAGGGTTCATGGAAAAGACGGAAACCAGGGAAAAGAGACAGGTGATGGAAAGGAGGGAAAAGAGAGAGTTCGTGGAAAAGAGGGAAACCATGGAGAAGAGACGGAAAAGGGGGAAAGAGAGAGATGAGGGAATAGAGGGAAAAGAGACATGAGAGGGGGAAGTTGGAAAAGAGAGACTTGAGGGGAAAGAGGGAAACCAGGGAAAAAGGAAAAGAGAGGGAAAAGACGGAAAAGAGACAAGGGAGGGAAAGGAGGGGAAAGAGAGTTGAGGGAATATAGGGAATAGAGACATGAGAGGGGAAAGTGGGCAAATACAGTTGAGGGGAAAGTGGGAAAAGAGAGAGTTGACGGGAAAGAGGGAAACCAGGGAAAAGAGACAGGCAAGGGGAAAGAGGGAAAAGAGGGAAGCCATGGAGAAGAGAGAGGCGAGGGGAAAGAGGGAAAAGAGGTAAAAGACACAAGCGACAGAAAAGAGGGAAAAGAGAGAGTTGATGGAAAACAGGGAAAGAGACAAGCGAGGGAAAAGAGGGAAAAGAGAGTTGAGGGAATATACGGAAAAGACACATGAGTGGGAAAAGTGGGAATAGAGAGAGTTGAGGGAATATAGGGAATAGAGACATGAGAGGGGAAAGTGGGAAAACAGAGTTGAGGGGAAAGAAGGAAACCAGGGAAAAGAGACAGGTGACGGAAAGGAGGGAAAAGAGAGAGTTCGTGGAAAAGCGGGAAACCATGGAGAAGAGACAGGCGAGGGGAAAGAGGGAAAAGAGGTGAAAGAGACAAGCGACAGAAAAGAGGGAAAAGAGAGAGTTCGTGGAAAAGCAGGAAACCCGGGAAAAGAGGTAGGTGTGGGAAAAGAGGTGAGAGAGACAGGTGAGGGGAAAGAGGGAAGAGAGAGAGTTCAGGGAAAAGAGGGGAAGCAGGGAGAAGAGACGGGATAGGGGAAAAGAGGGAAAAGAGAGAGTTGATGGAAAAGAGACAGTAGAGACAGGCAGGGGATAGAGGGGAAAGAGGTAAAAGAGACAAGGGAGGGAAAGGAGGGAAAAGAGAGAGTTCATGGAAAAGATGGAAACCAGGGAAAAAAGATTGGAAAACGAGATAAAAGAGAGGCGATGGGAAGAGGGAAAAGAGAGAGTTCATGGAAAAGCAGGAAACCAAGGAAAAGAGACAGGCGAGGGGAAAAGAGGGAAAAGAGCGAGTTGAGGGAATACAGGGAAAAGAGATAAGCGAGGGAAAAGAGGGAAAAGAGCGAGTTCATGGGAAAGAGGGAAACCAGGGAAAAGAGACAGGCAAGGGGGAAAGAGGGAAAAGAGAGAGTTGAGGGAATAGAGGGAAAAGAGATAAGCGAGGGAAAAGAGCGCGTGCATGGGAAAGAGGGAAACCAGGGGGAAGAGACAGGCGAGGGGGAAAGAGGGAAAAGAGAGAGTTGAGGGAATACAGGGAAAAGAGATAAGCGAGGGCAAAAGAGGGAAAAGAGAGAGTTCAGGGAAAAGAGGGAAACCATGCAAAAGAGACGGGAAAGAGGGAAAAGAGTGATTTGGGGCAAAAGAGAAAAGAGAGAGGCCAGGGAAAAGAGGGAAAAGAGAGAGTTCGTGAAAAAGAGGGAAACCAGGGAAAAGAGACATGAGAGGGGAAAAGAGATAAAATAGACAAGCGAGGGAAAGGAGGGAAAAGAGAGAGTTGAGGGAAACCAGAAGAGGGGCGAGGGCAGAACGGGAAAAGAGAGAGATGATGAATGAGAAGGGAAAGAGTGAGGCGAGTGAAAGGGAATAGACACGAGAGGGGAAAGAGGGAAAAGAGAGAGTTGAGGGAATACAGGGAAAAGAGACATGAGAGGGGAAAGTGGGAAAACAGAGTTGAGGGAAAAGACAGAAACCCGGGAAAAGAGACAGGTGACGGAAAGGAGGGAAAAGAGAGAGTTCGTGGAAAAGAGGGAAACCATGGAGAAGAGACAGGCGAGGGGAAAGAGGGAAAAGAGGTGAAAGAGACAAGCGACAGAAAAGAGGGAAAAGAGAGAGTTCGTGGAAAAGCGGGAAACCCGGGAAAAGAGGTAGGTGTGGGAAAAGAGGTGAGAGAGACAGGCGAGGTTAAAGAGGGAAGAGAGAGAGTTCGTGGAAAAGAAGGAAAGCAGGGAAAAGAGGCAGGTGTGGGAAAAGAGGTGAGAGAGACAGGTGAGGGGAAAGAGGGAAGAGAGATTTCAGGGAAAAGAGGGGAAGCAGGGAGAAGAGACGGGAAAGGGGAAAAGAGGGAAAAGAGAGAGTTGATGGAAAAGAGACAGTAGAGAGAGGCGAGGGGATAGAGGGGAAAGAGGTAAAAGAGACAAGGGAGGGAAAGGAGGGAAAAGAGAGAGTTCATGGAAAAGATGGAAACCAGGGAAAAAAGACAGATTGGAAAACGAGATAAAAGAGAGGCGACGGGAAGAGGGAAAAGAGAGAGTTCATGGAAAAGCAGGAAACCAAGGAAAAGAGACAGGCGAGGGGAAAAGAGGGAAAAGAGCGAGTTGAGGGAATACAGGGAAAAGAGATAAGCGAGGGAAAAGAGGGAAAAGAGCGAGTTCATGGGAAAGAGGGAAACCAGGGAAAAGAGACAGGTGAGGGGGAAAGAGGGAAAAGAGAGAGTTGAGGGAATACAGGGAAAAGAGATAAGCGAGGGAAAAGAGCGAGTTCATGGGAAAGAGGGAAACCAGGGGGAAGAGACAGGTGAGGGGGGAAGAGGGAAAAGAGAGAGTTGAGGGAATACAGGGAAAAGAGATAAGCGAGGGAAAAGAGCGAGTTCATGGGAAAGAGGGAAACCAGGGGGAAGAGACAGGTGAGGGGGAAAGAGGGAAAAGAGAGAGTTGAGGGAATACAGGGAAAAGACATAAGCGAGGGCAAAAGAGGGAAAAGAGAGAGTTCAGGAAAAGAGGGAAACCATGCAAAAGAGACAGGAAAGAGGGAAAAGAGTGATTTGGGGCAAAAGAGAAAAGAGAGAGGCCAGGGAAAAGAGAGAGTTCGTGGAAAAGAGGGAAACCAGGGAAAAGAGACATGAGAGGGGAAAAGAGGTAAAATAGACAAGCGAGGGAAAGGAGGGAAAAGAGAGAGTTGAGGGAAACCGGAAGATGGGCGAGGGCAGAAAGGGAAAAGAGAGAGATGATGAATGAGAAGGGAAAGAGTGATGCGAGTGAAAGGGAATAGACACGAGAGGGGAAAGTGGGAAAAGAGAGAGTTGAGGGAATACAGGGAATAGAGACATGAGAGGGGAAAGTGGGAAAACAGAGTTGAGGGGAAAGAAGGAAACCAGGGAAAAGAGACAGGTGACGGAAAGGAGGGAAAAGAGAGAGTTCGTGGAATAGAGGGAAACCATGGAGAAGAGACAGGCGAGGGGAAAGAGGGAAAAGAGGTGAAAGAGACAAGCGACAGAAAAGAGGGAAAAGAGAGAGTTCATGGAAAAGAGGGAAACCAGGGAAAAGAGACATGAGAGGGGAAAAGAGGTAAAATAGACAAGCGAGGGAAAGGAGGGAAAAGAGAGTGTTGAGGGAAACCGGAAGAGGGGCTGTGGCGGAAAAGGACTTAACTGCAAGGTTCAAGCAAACGACTTGAACTTCACTCACAGACTTAACTGCAAGGTTCAAGCAAACGACTTGAACTTCACTCACAGACTTAACTGCAAGGTTCAAGCAAATGATTTATTTGAACTTCACTTACAGACTTAACACGCCACTAATTGCAGGTTTTACAGATACAATGGAGGAATGCACTATTGCAATTTTTGAAGGCAAGAGTAGTACATTGTTACAACCACAAGTGAGTCGCAGACAACCACAAGCACACACGCATTTGCAAACTTAAAGCGTAAACAATATTCACTTACCCCTCCAGGTAAGGGCTTTCAATCCCAGGGAAGTTACCTCGACCGGCGTCCCGATCAAGGGGGGGAAGGGCTTCCTTCACAAGCCAACTGTATAGTTGGCAAAGTGACTCCCCCATTTCCAACCTGAATCTTAGAGTTTTTATCCCCTGACTTGTGGAATGGTGTGTATGACTATGAGTGGATTATGATATATGCCTAAATGGATTATGTATATCTGAGCCTTTGTTGGTCTGTGATTGTTTGAATACACAAGGTTGTAATTTGCAACTAAATAGTGGTTGGATTGAGACTCAGGGTATACTATTTGTTAAGGGATTTCAAGGCTCCGTTCAGGTTTTGGTTCTTTGAATGGTGCAGCCACCGCCCTGTTTAGTTTAGGGTTTATCAGACAACCCAAGGCTAAGCTGCCTCCACAGCTCCCCGTGAGTCATCTCTGCAGAGACAGGGCCTCAAGGCAATCCAAGGCTGGGTCGCTTTTGTAACCCCCCATGAGTCGCCTGTGTGCACTAGACATGTTGAAACTTGTTTGTGAACTATGAGCCGGACAATCCACACAATCCACCCCGTGACCTGAGTCACAATTCAACCACACGTATGTCATCATTGACCGGTGTATTGGTATAAGTTTCGTCTGTGTGCTTTAGTAGAGTCATGTATTCCTCAATTTCTGGGTGAGCCCTTACCTGAGAGATAGATTTTACAATCATCCTTTTTGCACAGCTAATGGCAATGCATACTACAATAATAGAAATTATAATAACAATCAGTGTTTGTAACAAGTTAACAATCCATCCAGAAAATACCCATCCTATCCTACCAAAAATATTTCCCAACCATGTGTCCTTCATTTGGTCCTGCAGTTCATGAGTAACTTCGACTATCTTCTTCATCTTCTGGAGGTTTTCCCGAAGAGGTAGTGACACATTAGGAATTGTGACGCAACATTCTTCTTGTTCGTGGTTCGCTTTCAAGTATCCGCACACCCCTTGTTCTTTGAGTAATATCATATCCAGTGCAAGTCGATTTTGAAGTGCAACTTTCGAGGCAGTTTGTACTTGTGTATTGAGCAATTCAAAATTGTATTTAGTGAGGTCTGCCAAAGCTTCCACTTGTGCAGTTAAATTGGATAGCACAATTCTAGTTTTAAGGTGACCTATTCCTAGCCCAAGGAATCCTTCGGCCCATACCGCTAATCTCTGGGATACAGTCCAATCGCTGTTGTCTGTACTTCGTTTGGTACGGGGGTGCCACAGTCCTTGAGAGATAAATTTCTCAGAGTAATAAGAAGGACATAATGATGGTACTCCCAAAGTACACTGCAGACCAAGATGTATAGGTTTTAACATATCTGTAATAGTCCCATCTGAGCATATCCAAGTTAACTGACGTGGAGCATATATAGGTGAGTCATCACAATTACCCATGGTTTGAGGAATGCGACAGGCGGATTTCTCAGAATATTTTAAGTCTTTATAGCTTATGCTAGTATTACATCCCATCACTGGGGGATATGGCCTGGTGTAATTTTGACACAAGCACGCAGCACTGATTAAATGCCGTAATGAAGGAATTAGCCACAGCCAGCTATTTTCTAAATTCCCACCAGTGGTACAATTTATAATATTTGTACAATTCCACAGGGGTGTTTTTTTCACATTGGGTTGTGTTGAGAACCTTTGTCGAGACCGCCAGGGATAGCACTCCTTCCTGTCATCTTTTCTCTCCTCATGGGCTTGAGACCATAAACAATTAGCAGGTGGTCCTTCCATCACATTGAACCACATACATGAATTACCAGGTGTTGAAGGAAACTCAAAGCACCACTGGGTGTTTACCAGTTCCACATACCTCAGGACTAAGCGTTTTCCCCAATATGGCTCATCCCCATACCGTGTATCTGCCCAAGGGAGTTTGGAACATGGCTGTTGGGAGGATTGGGGCTGTTTGCCCCTACATCCTAAAGTCTTATTGTCCCGACAAAGTGGGGCATAGGAACAATTTAGGCTCCAAACGGAAGTTCGATTTAACATATTGTTAAATGGCCACTTCCATTCAAATTCACCCCAAATGATAGACTTATTTTGATTCCACAGCCAATCTAAATTCTTACCTATATCCCCAGGGAGAGCTGTTATGGGGATCCCCTGAGTGGGAGTATGTGGTAAAGGCAAACAGGTAGTCACATGAGAAAAATTAAGCATGCGAGCAAAACCTTGTATCATCTTATAGATCATATTGTCTTGTTCGGTATGATTCACAATTGGGGAACCATCAATGTGTTGCTCAAAAGCCCGAGGCTGTCTATTCCATATCCTAGATTGTTTACTTATGCATATGGTTATTAAAGGACTAACAACAATTATTACAAAAAACCTTACAATTACAGCCATAGTATAGCGCTATTAAAACTTAGACTAACAAACAATTATCCCTACCAAAACAAACATATGAAAATCAAAGATAAAACTCCTGATCCACGCTCCAGGTCTGTGTGGCTTGTCAATTCCTCTAAGGTACAGTTCACATCAGTTCGGGTTGACGTCCGTGATGTCTCCACCCCGTGTCTTCCCAGTTGTCCCTTATCCTTCTTCAACTGGAACAGTCCTATGATTTAAAGAGAAGAGAGCTGCTCGAACGTATACACGCTCGACGATAAATTGGTTAGAAATCTGGTATAATCCACCTGCTACTTATCCGATGTATGCGATTGGAGCTATCTTTTGCTTCCCATGCATACAGCCCCCTCGGGTTGGTCAGTATCAGTGGTACAACTCCAATTTGAGGTAACTTGACCATTACAGGTTGGCCAGAATGCAATTGTGTGGGGAATTTCCCAATTTCACATGGTTTCTTGGAGATTAAATCTCCAGTAGGACAGAACGCCTTAACTTTTGCGTTTCCATTTTCACCCCATCTGTTATTAACAGTATATACTGCCTCAGACAATCTCAAGTCCCAGTTTGATGCATGGACCCTTGCAAATCTTTTGATTAGTCCATTAATTCGTTCCACTATTCCATTTGCCTGAGGGTAATAAGGAGTATGAAAGATCCAGTCAATACCTTCCCCCCTTGCCCATTCCTGGACGGCGGCTGCTGTGAAATGTGAACCATTATCACTTTGGATAGTAGAAGGCATAGGTAAGGTACTAAACCACTCCTTTAGCACTCGAATGGTCCATTCCCCAGATGCTGCTGTGGTTGCAGTGGCTTGGGTCAAACCAGACACTACCTCTACTCCTACTAGAATATACTTATGTCGGTTAGATGTTCTAAGTGGCCCAATATAATCGATTTGCCAAGTCTGCCAGAGTGTCTTTCCTGCTCTGATATGCAAAGGTGGGGCTTGATTTGGATGATCCATTTTTAATTGTAAGCGGCACTGTGGACAGTGTGTTATTGTCCTTTCACAGTCAGCCACTGTGGCAGGCCACCCTCTTGCTTGACGCTCCTTGTACAGATCGGCCTTTCCAGTGTGGCCACGCCTTTCATGTAACCATTCTCTCAATCTTGCCCACTCCTGCGCATCTGTTTCCAACGCATGTATGCGGGTGAGATAATCAACCTTGTTATTCCAGCGAGTAGCCTCAGTAAGGTTTTTATCATGTGCCTTTACCCATCCTACTTGTAATGTTCTTCCTTGTCCTACTTCTAATAGTTGCCTCCAGTCCTCTGTTCTCCACACTGGAACCCGGTTGACCTGCCAACCATTGGCTTCCCAATGTCCTATCCATTCTGTTGCCCCTTTAAACACTGCATAGGAATCAGTATATATAATTTGAGCCCCAAATTTCACAGCTAACAATACAGCTCGTAGTTCCCCTATTTGGGCACTACCTTCTCCTTTTTCAATCTCAGTTCTCCCTGTCTTTATCTCCAGAGCCACTGCTGTATATTGCCAAGTCCGATTTTTTCGTACTGCAGAAGCATCTGTAAACCATACTCCTGTCAGGTCTGATTCAACTGTAAACGGAGGTGCTTCTAAAATAGGTGATGGTTTATTAGGTTTGATTAACATAGAAGGGTCTGTGTTGATATCCTTTTGTAATTTAGATACTTTTACTGACCCTTCAGTAATGGTAACTAACTGACTGATACCTTCCAAGTAAGAGTACCATTTCTGGACAGTGGGTTTTTGGGCAATTCTCTCGGGGGGAGCAGTGCCTTTCCTGACTGATTCCAGAAGAAGGAAGGGACCCCGAACAACCATATCCTGACTTGTGCGAATCCGTTCAGCCTTTTTTACCGCTCGTATTAGCGATAACATACCCTTTTCCCAATCAGTGTATCGTTGCTCTGTATCACTGAATGAATGAGAAGAGAATTCCAAAGGTCTATCAGGGCCTTCTGGTCCCCGTTGATATAAGTTACAATGCGAACCATGTTCACTGAATCCCCACTCGATCTGTATAGGATCTGTCCGATGTATGGGACCTAAAGTCTGATATATGCGTAGTTCTTGAATCAATAAATTCAAGGCCTCCTCATGCTGAGAGGTCCACTGCCAATGGGCATTCTTTTTAATTAAATTATACAGAGGTCGAGCAATTATGGAAAATCCAGGGACATGTTTTCGCCAGTAACCTAAAGTCCCAAGTATCTGTTGTAGTTCCTTCTTATTTTCTGGAGTTTTACCAGCCTCTATTTTTTCCAGGGTATCAGCTGGTACAGCTACGGCTCCTCCTGACCACCAAACACCGAGAAATTTAACCTCTTGACTTGGTCCCTGACATTTAGCAGGAGGGATTTCCAACCCCAATGAAGTCAGTGAGGCCCAAATCTGACTAGACACTTCTCTGACCATCTCTTGGTCATCCCCAGCAATTAAGATATCATCAATATATTGATACACACTTATCCCATCTGGGACTTCTATTTCCTTCAGTATTTTTGCCAGTGCATTATGGGCAATAGTGGGGGAGTGTTTGTATCCTTGGGGAAGTCGGTTAAAGGTATATTGTATTCCTTCCCAAGTGAATGCAAACTGAGGTTTATCCTCCTCTTGAAGAGGAATCATAAAAAACATATCCTTAACATCCAATGTGGACATCCATGGGTGATGTTCTGCTTGGATTTGAGTGACTAGGTCAGCAATGTTAGGAACAGCAGCTGTGAGTGGCATTGTATTACTATTAAGCCTCCTGTAGTCAACCGTCAGTCGCCATCTGCCGTCGGGTTTACGTACTGGCCATACTGGAGAATTATAGGGCGAGTGTACTCTAGTTATAATGCCACGATTCTCCAAGTCTTTGATCACCTCTCTGAGCCCTGCTTTAGCAGCGGCCGGTAAAGGATATTGATTAACATTCGTTACTCTGGAAGGGGGTAACTTAATGGCTGCTTCAAGCACCCGAACTTCACGTGGTGGGGCTCCAAAGCTCCACACTGTTCCATCAGGCAGTTTCCAGACTTTGTTTGCTAGGACATCAAATCCTAGTATATTATTTCGATACGGACCAATGACCACCTTTATCTTAGTCATTCGATTTTCCCCTGGAAGCCAAACACATATTTTACTAATTGGTCTGGTTTCAGGGACTCCAGTTACTCCTATTATATTTATTTTTTTCCGGGTAGGGGTCAATCCTAAACTTTTAGCTGTTTTTTCAGTGATAACACTTATTTGGGCTCCAGTATCAATTAGAAAATGTACAGGTATTCGTCTGGGGCCAGTGGCTAAAATAATATATGGATCAATATGCTGGTTAGGCCATTCTAAGCTGGATATTACGCGAGTGGGTCGGCCTGAAATTCCCCCCGCGCTTCCTAGTTTTTTAGATCAATCAAATCCTTCCTTAAGCCTGAGTAAGGGTTGGCAGGAGCAGAGGGTTTACTCTCCTGCATTTTGGCAATATCAGTGCCTTCCATAGCCTTGCTAATAGGCTGCTCCACCAGGTTTATTATTGTACGAATGTTTTCTGTGGACTGTCCATGTAACACTGAGCGGGGTATTCCTAATGCTAATGCCTTTTTCCATAGTTCATTGCGCTGAGAGTCAAAACGAGAATAGATTTTCTGAGGGGGACGGGAGTTATTCTCCGCAAAAAATCGTGCCTGTCGGACTCGGCGCTGTGAATCTGAACCTTCCTCTAACCAGCCCATCTCTCTACCATAAATCACTATTTCTTGTAATAATTCCCCCCATGTTAAAACAGGCTGTTGTTGCTGGTTGGGGTTGCAAGTATTATGATCAATTGCCCGTATAACTTTTTCTTTTAGATTTTGCACATAAATTTTCAAGACGTCAGGGAGACCTCTAATTAATGGTTTAAGGTGGACTGGATCAACTGGAGCAGCAAGGGGAATACCCTGCTCCCCGCGCTTGTACATAGCTTGTATACAGGCAGCCTTTTGCACTGATTCGGCCAGCCTAGATAATCCAGCCGTTTTAATAGTCAGAGGTTCACCTCGTTCTCTAGAATCTAGTCCCCCTGCCCAGTAGGCAACTCTGAGGGTCAAGGGTTGGTTCCCCACGGGACCCTGATCAAGGAATACACCAGGACCCCAATATCCCCTAGCTTCCTCCTCGCTCAGCAAGACTCGATCCCCTCCATTCAATGACACACGCCATAAATATTCAGTTTCACTCTCCCCCAGCTTGCGTGAAAATTTCTCTTGCATTTGTGCGAGCTCAGGTCCCGACCACGGGGTGGTTAGGGTTGTAGTTAAGTTTCGATTGTTCCTGGCCCTCGACTGTACCTCCGTTTTAATGAGGGGTCGAATTTCAATATTACTTGCCCCATCGGATTCATCATCTGGGTCACCCCAGATATCCCCGTCCCAAGTGTCAGGATCGGCACACATAACTAGATTCCTGACTTGGGCGGGAGAGGGAGTTGGCGCACTTGATAACAACAGTTTTAATTTTTCTAGTAATTTTCTGTTCTTCTCCCTTTCAGAATTTAATTCATCTTTCAGAAACACATTTTCAACCTCCAATTGTCCATTATGAACACTCAAGGCCGCACTTA
This sequence comes from Gypaetus barbatus, assembly GCA_028022735.1. NCBI lineage: Eukaryota > Metazoa > Chordata > Aves > Accipitriformes > Accipitridae > Gypaetus > Gypaetus barbatus. The sequence goes on along the minus strand of CM051561.1, from coordinate 27,128,402 downwards.
TCTTTCGTTCTGCCTCTAAAGCAGTTTTGGTCACTTCCACTTCAGTTTCTAGTGCCCTGAATTTTGTAGCTTCAATGAGATCAGCTGCACCCGTTATTTTTGCTGTCTCAGATTTCAGTGCCTCCTCCTGTGCACAAGTTAGACATGCTCCAAAAATAGTGCACAGGATACCTTTACCTTTCCCATTTTTCTTTTTCTTTTGTTCCTTCCTACGCTGCTCTACCCATGCCACCACTTTCTCTTTACTTCTCCACAATTTCTTTGCCATCTCCTTTTCTAATGGAGAAGGTTTACAACCATGTTTCTGCAATAGTTCCTCCATTGTATCCTGCCGACTACGCCAAATTAATGTGGCGGAAAAGGACTTAACTGCAAGGTTCAAGCAAACGACTTGAACTTCACTCACAGACTTAACTGCAAGGTTCAAGCAAACGAATTGAACTTCACTTACAGACTTAACTGCAAGGTTCAAGCAAACGACTTGAACTTCACTCACAGACTTAACTGCAAGGTTCAAGCAAACGAATTGAACTTCACTTACAGACTTAACTGCAAGGTTCAAGCAAACGACTTGAACTTCACTTACAGACTTAACTGCAAGGTTCAAGCAAATGATTTATTTGAACTTCACTTACAGACTTAACACACCACTAATTGCAGGTTTTACAGATACAATGGAGGAATGCACTATTGCAATTTTTGAAGGCAAGAGTAGTACATTGTTACAACCACAAGTGAGTCGCAGACAACCACAAGCACACACGCATTTGCAAACTTAAAGCGTAAACAATATTCACTTACCCCTCCAGGTAAGGGCTTTCAATCCCAGGGAAGTTACCTCGACCGGCGTCCCGATCAAGGGGGGGAAGGGCTTCCTTCACAAGCCAACTGTATAGTTGGCAAAGTGACTCCCCCATTTCCAACCTGAATCTTAGAGTTTTTATCCCCTGACTTGTGGAATGGTGTGTATGACTATGTCTGAGTGGATTATGATATATGCCTAAATGGATTATGTATATCTGAGCCTTTGTTGGTCTGTGATTGTTTGAATACACAAGGTTGTAATTTGCAACTAAATAGTGGTTGGATTGAGACTCAGGGTATACTATTTGTTAAGGGATTTCAAGGCTCCGTTCAGGTTTTGGTTCTTTGAATGGTGCAGCCACCGCCCTGTTTAGTTTAGGGTTTATCAGACAACCCAAGGCTAAGCTGCCTCCACAGCTCCCCGTGAGTCATCTCTGCAGAGACAGGGCCTCAAGGCAATCCAAGGCTGGGTCGCTTTTGTAACCCCCCATGAGTCGCCTGTGTGCACTAGACATGTTGAAACTTGTTTGTGAACTATGAGCCGGACAATCCACACAGGGGCGAGGGCAGAAAGGGAAAAGAGAGAGATGATGAATGAGAAGGGAAAGAGTGAGGCGAGTGAAAGGGAATAGACACGAGAGGGAAAAGTGGGAAAAGAGAGAGTTGAGGGAATACAGGGAATAGAGACATGAGAGGGGAAAGTGGGAAAACAGAGTTGAGGGGAAAGAAGGAAACCAGGGTAAAGAGACAGGTGACGGAAAGGAGGGAAAAGAGAGAGTTCGTGGAAAAGAGGGAAACCATGGAGAAGAGACAGGCGAGGGGAAAGAGGGAAAAGAGGTGAAAGAGACAAGCGACAGAAAAGAGGGAAAAGAGAGAGTTCGTGGAAAAGAGGGAAATCCGGGAAAAGAGAGAGTTGAGGGAAAGGAGGGAAAAGAGAGAGTTGAGGGAAAATAGGGTAACCAGGGGAAAGAGACATGAGAGAAACGAGGGAAAAGAGAGAGTTTGTGGAAAAGAGGGACACCGGGGAGAAGAGACGGGAAAGGGCAAAAGAGGGAAAAGAGAGAGTTGAGGGAATAGAGACGGTAGAGCCAGGCGAGGGGATAGAGTGAAAAGAGGTAAAAGAGACAAGGGAGGGAAAAGAGAGGGTTCATGGAAAAGACGGAAACCCGGGAAAAGAGACAGGTGACGGAAAGGAGGGAAAAGAGAGAGTTCGTGTAAAAGAGGGAAACCATGGAGAAGAGACGGGAAAGGGGAAAAGAGGGAACACAGAGAGTTGAGGGAATACAGGGAAAAGAGTCATGAGCGGGAAAAGTGGGGAAAGAGAGAGTTGAGGGTATATAGGGAATAGAGACATGAGGGGGAAAGCGGGAAAACAGAGAGTTGAAGGAAAAGAGGGAAACCAGAGAAATGAGACAAGAGAGGGAAAAGATGGAAAAGAGACAAGGGAGGGAAAGGAGGGAAAAGAGAGAGTTGAGGGAAAAGAGACGGGAAAGAGGGAAAAGAGTGATTTGGGGGAAAATAGAAAAGAGACAGGCTAGGGAAAAGAGGAAAAGAGAGAGCTGAGGGAATAGACACGAGAGGAAAAAGTGGGGAAAGAGAGAGTTGAGGGAATACAGGGAATAGAGACATGAGAGGGGAAAGTGGGAAAACAGAGTTGAGGGGAAAGTGGGAAAAGGTAGAGATGAGGGGAAAGACGGAAACCAGGGAAAAGAGACAGGTGACGGAAAGGAGGGAAAAGAGAGAGTTCGTGGAAAAGAGGGAAACCATGGAGAAGAGACAGGCGAGGGGAAAGAGGGAAAAGAGGTAAAAGAGACAAGGGAGGGAAAAGAGAGGGTTCATGGAAAAGACGGAAACCAGGGAAAAGAGACAGGTGATGGAAAGGAGGGAAAAGAGAGAGTTCGTGGAAAAGAGGGAAACCATGGAGAAGAGACGGAAAAGGGGAAAAGAGAGAGATGAGGGAATAGAGGGAAAAGAGACATGAGAGGGGGAAGTTGGAAAAGAGAGACTTGAGGGGAAAGAGGGAAACCAGGGAAAAGGGAAAAGAGAGGGAAAAGACGGAAAAGAGACAAGGGAGGGAAAGGAGGGGAAAGAGAGTTGAGGGAATATAGGGAATAGAGACATGAGAGGGGGAAGTGGGCAAATACAGTTGAGGGGAAAGTGGGAAAAGAGAGAGTTGACGGGAAAGAGGGAAACCAGGGAAAAGAGACAGGCAAGGAGAAAGAGGGAAAAGAGGGAAGCCATGGAGAAGAGAGAGGCGAGGAGAAAGAGGGAAAAGAGGGAAAAGAGACAAGCGACAGAAAAGAGGGAAAAGAGAGAGTTGATGGAAAACTGGGAAAGAGACAAGCGAGGGAAAAGAGGGAAAAGAGAGTTGAGGGAATATAGGGAAAAGAGACATGAGTGGGAAAAGTGGGAATAGAGAGAGTTGAGGGAATATAGGGAATAGAGACATGAGAGGGGAAAGTGGGAAAACAGAGAGTTGAGGGAAAAGACGGAAACCAGGGAAAAGAGACAGGTGACGGAAAGGAGGGAAAGAGAGAGTTCGTGGAAAAGAGGGAAACCATGGAGAAGAGACAGGCGAGGGGAAAGAGGGAAAAGAGGTAAAAGAGACAAGCGACAGAAAAGAGGGAAAAGAGAGAGTTCGTGGAAAAGCGGGAAACCCGGGAAAAGAGGTAGGTGTGGGAAAAGAGGTGAGAGAGACAGGCGAGGTTAAAGAGGGAAGAGAGAGAGTTCGTGGAAAAGAAGGAAAGCAGGGAAAAGAGGCAGGTGTGGGAAAAGAGGTGAGAGAGACAGGTGAGGGGAAAGAGGGAACAGAGAGAGGTTGCAGGGAGAAGAGGGAAAGCAGGGAGAAGAGACGGGAAAGGGGAAAAGAGGGAAAAGAGAGAGTTGATGGAAGAGACAGTAGAGACAGGCGGGGGGATAGAGGGGAAAGAGGTAAAAGAGACAAGGGAGGGAAAGGAGGGAAAAGCGAGAGTTCATGGAAAAGATGGAAACCAGGGAAAAAAGACAGATTGGAAAACGAGATAAAAGAGAGGCGATGGGAAGAGGGAAAAGAGGGAGTTCATGGAAAAGCTGGAAACCAAGGAAAAGAGACAGGCGAGGGGAAAAGAGGGAAAAGAGCGAGTTGAGGGAATACAGGGAAAAGAGATAAGCGAGGGAAAAGAGGGAAAAGAGCGAGTTCATGGGAAAGAGGGAAACCAGGGAAAAGAGACAGGCAAGGGGGAAAGAGGGAAAAGAGAGAGTTGAGGGAATACAGGGAAAAGAGATAAGCGAGGGAAAAGAGCGAGTGCATGGGAAAGAGGGAAACCAGGGGGAAGAGACAGGCGAGGGGGGAAGAGGGAAAAGAGAGAGTTGAGGGAATACAGGGAAAAGAGATAAGCGAGGGCAAAAGCGGGAAAAGAGAGAGTTCAGGGAAAAGAGGGAAACCAGGGAAAAGAGACGGGAAAGAGGGAAAAGAGTGATTTGGGGGAAAAGAGAAAAGAGAGAGGCCAGGGAAAAGACGGAAAAGAGAGAGTTGGTGGAAAAGAGGGAAATCCGGGAAAAGAGACAGGTGACGGAAAGGAGGGAAAAGAGAGAGTTCGTGGAAAAGAGGGAAACCAGGGAAAAGAGACATGAGAGGGGAAAAGAGGTAAAATAGACAAGCGAGGGAAAGGAGGGAAAAGAGAGAGTTGAGGGAAACCGGAAGAGGGGCGAGGGCAGAAAGGGAAAAGAGAGAGATGATGAATGAGAAGGGAAAGAGTGAGGCGAGTGAAAGGGAATAGACACGAGAGGGGAAAGTGGGAAAAGAGAGAGTTGAGGGAATACAGGGAATAGAGACATGAGAGGGGAAAGTGGGAAAACAGAGTTGAGGGGAAAGAAGGAAACCAGGGAAAAGAGACAGGTGACGGAAAGGAGGGAAAAGAGAGAGTTCGTGGAAAAGAGGGAAACCATGGAGAAGAGACAGGCGAGGGGAAAGAGGGAAAAGAGGTGAAAGAGACAAGCGACAGAAAAGAGGGAAAAGAGAGAGTTCGTGGAAAAGAGGGAAATCCGGGAAAAGAGACAGGTGACGTAAAGGAGGGAAAAGAGAGAGTTAGTGGAAAAGAGGGAAACCATGGAGAAGAGACAGGTGAGGGGAAAGAGGGAAAAGACGGAAAAGAGGTAAAAGAGACAAGCAACAGAAAAGAGGGGAAAGAGAGAGTTGCAGGAAAAGAGTAGGTAGAGACAGGCGAGGGGATAGAGGGAAAAGAGGTAAAAGAGACAGGCGAGGGAAAAATGGAAAAGAGAGAGTTCATGGAAAAGCGGGAAAGCAGGGAAAATAGACAAGTTAGGGAAAAGAGAGAGTAGATGAAAGGGAGGAAAGCCAGGGAAAAGAGACAGGTGAGGGGAAAGAAGGAAAGAAGCGAGTTCATGGAAAAGAGGGAAAGCAGGGAAAATAGACAGGCGAGGGGAAAGAAGGAAAAGAGACAGTTCATGGAGAAGAGGGAAAGCAGGGAAAAGTGAAAGGTGAGGGAAAAGAAGGAAAAGAGACAGGTGAGTGGAAACAGGGAAAAGTGGGAATAGTGGTAAAAGAGACAGGCGAGGGGAAAAGAGGGGAAGCAAGAAAAAGAGAGAGGTGAGGGGGAAGAGGGGAAAGAGCGAGTTCGAGGAAAAGAGGGAACAGAGGGAAAAGAGAGAGTTGAGGGAAAAGGGGGAAAGAGACAGGCGAGGGGAAAAGGGAAAGGAGAGAGTTCAGGGAAAAGAGGGAAACCAGGGAGAAGAGAACGGAAAAAGAGATAAGAGAGACAGGCGATGGGAAAGAGGGAAAAGGGAGCGGTCATCGAAAACAGTGAAACCAGGGAAAAGAGACAGGTGAGGGAAAGAGGGGAAAAGGGAGAGTTGAGGGGAACACGGAAAAGAGACAAGCGAGGGAAAAGAGGGAAAAGAGAGAGTTCGGGGAAAAGAGGGAAACCAGGGAAAAGAGACAGACTGGAAAAACAGATAAAAGAGACAGGCGAGGGCAAATAGGGGAAAGAGAGAGTTGAGGCGAACAGGGAAAAGAGACAGACGAGGGGGAAAAGGAAAAAGAGAGATTTCATGGAGAAGAGGAAAGCCCGGGAAAAGAGACAGGTGAGGGGAAAAGAGGTAAAGGAGACAGGCGAGGAGAAAGAGGGAAAAGAGGTAAACAAGAGAGGTGAGGGGAAAGAGGGGAAAGGGAGAGTTCATGGAAAAGAGGGAAACCAGGGAAAAGAGACAGGTGATGGAAAGGAGGGAAAAGAGAGAGTTCGTGGAAAAGAGGGAAACCATGGAGAAGAGATGGAAAAGGGGAAAAGAGAGAGATGAGGGTATATAGGGAATAGAGACATGAGGGGGAAAGCGGGAAAACAGAGAGTTGAGGGAAAAGAGGGAAACCAGAGAAAAGAGACAAGGGAGGGAAAGGAGGGAAAACAGAGAGTTGAGGGAAAAGAGACGGGAAAGAGGGAAAAGAGTGATTTGGGGGAAAAGAGAAAAGGGACAGGCGAGGGAAAAGAGGGAAAAGAGAGAGTTGAGGGAATAGACACGAGAGGAAAAAGTGGGGAAAGAGAGAGTTGAGGGAATACAGGGAATAGAGACATGAGAGGGGAAAGTGGGAAAACAGAGTTGAGGGGAAAGAAGGAAACCAGGGAAAAGAGACAGGTGACGGAAAGGAGGGAAAAGAGAGAGTTCGTGGAAAAGAGGGAAACCATGGAGAAGAGACAGGTGACGGAAAGGAGGGAAAAGAGAGAGTTAGTGGAAAAGAGGGAAACCATGGAGAAGAGACAGGTGAGGGGAAAGAGGGAAAAGACGGAAAAGAGGTAAAAGAGACAAGCAACAGAAAAGAGGGAAAAGAGAGAGTTGCGGGAAAAGAGTAGGTAGAGACAGGCGAGGGGATAGAGGGAAAAGAGGTAAAAGAGACAGGCGAGGGAAAAATGGAAAAGAGAGAGTTCATGGAAAAGCGGGAAAGCAGGGAAAATAGACAAGTTAGGGAAAAGAGAGAGTAGATGAAAGGGAGGAAAGCCAGGGAAAAGAGACAGGTGAGGGGAAAGAAGGAAAGAAGCGAGTTCATGGAAAAGAGGGAAAGCAGGGAAAATAGACAGGCGAGGGGAAAGAAGGAAAAGAGACAGTTCATGGAGAAGAGGGAAAGCAGGGAAAAGTGAAAGGTGAGGGAAAAGAAGGAAAAGAGACAGGTGAGTGGAAACAGGGAAAAGTGGGAATAGTGGTAAAAGAGGCGAGGGGAAAAGAGGGGAAGCAAGAAAAAGAGAGAGGTGAGGGGGAAGAGGGGAAAGAGGGAGTTCGAGGAAAAGAGGGAACAGAGGGAAAAGAGAGAGTTGAGGGAAAAGGGGGAAAGAGACAGGCGAGGGGAAAAGGGAAAGGAGAGAGTTCAGGGAAAAGAGGGAAACCAGGGAGAAGAGAACGGAAAAAGAGATAAGAGAGACAGGCGATGGGAAAGAGGGAAAAGGGAGCGGTCATCGAAAACAGTGAAACCAGGGAAAAGAGACAGGTGAGGGAAAGAGGGGAAAAGGGAGAGTTGAGGGGAACACGGAAAAGAGACAAGCGAGGGAAAAGAGGGAAAAGAGAGAGTTCGGGGAAAAGAGGGAAACCAGGGAAAAGAGACAGACTGGAAAAACAGATAAAAGAGACAGGCGAGGGCAAATAGGGGAAAGAGAGAGTTGAGGCGAACAGGGAAAAGAGACAGACGAGGGGGAAAAGGAAAAAGAGAGATTTCATGGAGAAGAGGAAAGCCCGGGAAAAGAGACAGGTGAGGGGAAAAGAGGTAAAGGAGACAGGCGAGGAGAAAGAGGGAAAAGAGGTAAACAAGAGAGATGAGGGGAAAGAGGGGAAAGGGAGAGTTCATGGAAAAGAGGGAAACCAGGGAAAAGAGACAGGCGAGGGGAAAGAGGGAAAAGAGGTAAAAGAGACAAGGGAGGGAAAAGAGAGGGTTCATGGAGAAGACGGAAACCAGGGAAAAGAGACAGGTGATGGAAAGGAGGGAAAAGAGAGAGTTCGTGGAAAAGAGGGAAACCATGGAGAAGAGACGGAAAAGGGGAAAAGAGAGAGATGAGGGTATATAGGGAATAGAGACATGAGGGGGAAAGCGGGAAAACAGAGAGTTGAGGGAAAAGAGGGAAACCAGAGAAAAGAGACAAGGGAGGGAAAGGAGGGAAAACAGAGAGTTGAGGGAAAAGAGACGGGAAAGACGGAAAAGAGTGATTTGGGGGAAAAGAGAAAAGGGACAGGCGAGGGAAAAGAGGGAAAAGAGAGAGTTGAGGGAATAGACACGAGAGGAAAAAGTGGGGAAAGAGAGAGTTGAGGGAATACAGGGAATAGAGACATGAGAGGGGAAAGTGGGAAAACAGAGAGTTGAGGGGAAAGAAGGAAACCAGGGAAAAGAGACAGGTGACGGAAAGGAGGGAAAAGAGAGAGTTCGTGGAAAAGAGGGAAACCATGGAGAAGAGACAGGCGAGGGGAAAGAGGGAAAAGAGGTGAAAGAGACAAGCGACAGAAAAGAGGGAAAAGAGAGAGTTCGTGGAAAAGAGGGAAATCCGGGAAAAGAGACAGGTGACGGAAAGGAGGGAAAAGAGAGAGTTAGTGGAAAAGAGGGAAACCATGGAGAAGAGACAGGTGAGGGGAAAGAGGGAAAAGACGGAAAAGAGGTAAAAGAGACAAGCAACAGAAAAGAGGGAAAAGAGAGAGTTGCAGGAAAAGAGTAGGTAGAGACAGGCGAGGGGATAGAGGGAAAAGAGGTAAAAGAGACAGGCGAGGGAAAAATGGAAAAGAGAGAGTTCATGGAAAAGCGGGAAAGCAGGGAAAATAGACAAGTTAGGGAAAAGAGAGAGTAGATGAAAGGGAGGAAAGCCAGGGAAAAGAGACAGGTGAGGGGAAAGAAGGAAAGAAGCGAGTTCATGGAAAAGAGGGAAAGCAGGGAAAATAGACAGGCGAGGGGAAAGAAGGAAAAGAGACAGTTCATGGAGAAGAGGGAAAGCAGGGAAAAGTGAAAGGTGAGGGAAAAGAAGGAAAAGAGACAGGTGAGTGGAAACAGGGAAAAGTGGGAATAGTGGTAAAAGAGACAGGCGAGGGGAAAAGAGGGGAAGCAAGAAAAAGAGAGAGGTGAGGGGGAAGAGGGGAAAGAGGGAGTTCGAGGAAAAGAGGGAACAGAGGGAAAAGAGAGAGTTGAGGGAAAAGGGGGAAAGAGACAGGCGAGGGGAAAAGGGAAAGGAGAGAGTTCAGGGAAAAGAGGGAAACCAGGGAGAAGAGAACGGAAAAAGAGATAAGAGAGACAGGCGATGGGAAAGAGGGAAAAGGGAGCGGTCATCGAAAACAGTGAAACCAGGGAAAAGAGACAGGTGAGGGAAAGAGGGGAAAAGGGAGAGTTGAGGGGAACACGGAAAAGAGACAAGCGAGGGAAAAGAGGGAAAAGAGAGAGTTCGGGGAAAAGAGGGAAACCAGGGAAAAGAGACAGACTGGAAAAACAGATAAAAGAGACAGGCGAGGGCAAATAGGGGAAAGAGAGAGTTGAGGCGAACAGGGAAAAGAGACAGACGAGGGGGAAAAGGAAAAAGAGAGATTTCATGGAGAAGAGGAAAGCCCGGGAAAAGAGACAGGTGAGGGGAAAAGAGGTAAAGGAGACAGGCGAGGAGAAAGAGGGAAAAGAGGTAAACAAGAGAGATGAGGGGAAAGAGGGGAAAGGGAGAGTTCATGGAAAAGAGGGAAACCAGGGAAAAGAGACAGGCGAGGGGAAAGAGGGAAAAGAGGTAAAAGAGACAAGGGAGGGAAAAGGGAGGGTTCATGGAGAAGACGGAAACCAGGGAAAAGAGACAGGTGATGGAAAGGAGGGAAAAGAGAGAGTTCGTGGAAAAGAGGGAAACCATGGAGAAGAGACGGAAAAGGGGAAAAGAGAGAGATGAGGGTATATAGGGAATAGAGACATGAGGGGGAAAGCGGGAAAACAGAGAGTTGAGGGAAAAGAGGGAAACCAGAGAAAAGAGACAAGGGAGGGAAAGGAGGGAAAACAGAGAGTTGAGGGAAAAGAGACGGGAAAGAGGGAAAAGAGTGATTTGGGGGAAAAGAGAAAAGGGACAGGCGAGGGAAAAGAGGGAAAAGAGAGAGTTGAGGGAATAGACACGAGAGGAAAAAGTGGGGAAAGAGAGAGTTGAGGGAATACAGGGAATAGAGACATGAGAGGGGAAAGTGGGAAAACAGAGAGTTGAGGGGAAAGAAGGAAACCAGGGAAAAGAGACAGGTGACGGAAAGGAGGGAAAAGAGAGAGTTCATGGAAAAGAGGGAAACCATGGAGAAGAGACAGGCGAGGGGAAAGAGGGAAGAGTGGTGAAAGAGACAAGCGACAGAAAAGAGGGAAAAGAGAGAGTTCGTGGAAAAGAGGGAAATCCGGGAAAAGAGACAGGTGACGGAAAGGAGGGAAAAGAGAGAGTTAGTGGAAAAGAGGGAAACCATGGAGAAGAGACAGGTGAGGGGAAAGAGGGAAAAGACGGAAAAGAGGTAAAAGAGACAAGCAACAGAAAAGAGGGAAAAGAGAGAGTTGCAGGAAAAGAGTAGGTAGAGACAGGCGAGGGGATAGAGGGAAAAGAGGTAAAAGAGACAGGCGAGGGAAAAATGGAAAAGAGAGAGTTCATGGAAAAGCGGGAAAGCAGGGAAAATAGACAAGTTAGGGAAAAGAGAGAGTAGATGAAAGGGAGGAAAGCCAGGGAAAAGAGACAGGTGAGGGGAAAGAAGGAAAGAAGCGAGTTCATGGAAAAGAGGGAAAGCAGGGAAAATAGACAGGCGAGGGGAAAGAAGGAAAAGAGACAGTTCATGGAGAAGAGGGAAAGCAGGGAAAAGTGAAAGGTGAGGGAAAAGAAGGAAAAGAGACAGGTGAGTGGAAACAGGGAAAAGTGGGAATAGTGGTAAAAGAGACAGGCGAGGGGAAAAGAGGGGAAGCAAGAAAAAGAGAGAGGTGAGGGGGAAGAGGGGAAAGAGGGAGTTCGAGGAAAAGAGGGAACAGAGGGAAAAGAGAGAGTTGAGGGAAAAGGGGGAAAGAGACAGGCGAGGGGAAAAGGGAAAGGAGAGAGTTCAGGGAAAAGAGGGAAACCAGGGAGAAGAGAACGGAAAAAGAGATAAGAGAGGCGATGGGAAAGAGGGAAAAGGGAGCGGTCATCGAAAACAGTGAAACCAGGGAAAAGAGACAGGTGAGGGAAAGAGGGGAAAAGGGAGAGTTGAGGGGAACACGGAAAAGAGACAAGCGAGGGAAAAGAGGGAAAAGAGAGAGTTCGGGGAAAAGAGGGAAACCAGGGAAAAGAGACAGACTGGAAAAACAGATAAAAGAGACAGGCGAGGGCAAATAGGGGAAAGAGAGAGTTGAGGCGAACAGGGAAAAGAGACAGACGAGGGGGAAAAGGAAAAAGAGAGATTTCATGGAGAAGAGGAAAGCCCGGGAAAAGAGACAGGTGAGGGGAAAAGAGGTAAAGGAGACAGGCGAGGAGAAAGAGGGAAAAGAGGTAAACAAGAGAGATGAGGGGAAAAAGGGGAAAGGGAGAGTTCATGGAAAAGAGGGAAACCAGGGAAAAGAGACAGGCGAGGGGAAAGAGGGAAAAGAGGTAAAAGAGACAAGGGAGGGAAAAGAGAGGGTTCATGGAGAAGACGGAAACCAGGGAAAAGAGACAGGTGATGGAAAGGAGGGAAAAGAGAGAGTTCGTGGAAAAGAGGGAAACCATGGAGAAGAGACGGAAAAGGGGAAAAGAGAGAGATGAGGGTATATAGGGAATAGAGACATGAGGGGGAAAGCGGGAAAACAGAGAGTTGAGGGAAAAGAGGGAAACCAGAGAAAAGAGACAAGGGAGGGAAAGGAGGGAAAACAGAGAGTTGAGGGAAAAGAGACGGGAAAGAGGGAAAAGAGTGATTTGGGGAAAAGAGAAAAGGGACAGGCGAGGGAAAAGAGGGAAAAGAGAGAGCTGAGGTAATAGACACGAGAGGAAAAAGTGGGGAAAGAGAGAGTTGAGGGAATACAGGGAATAGAGACATGAGAGGGGAAAGTGGGAAAACAGAGTTGAGGGGAAAGAAGGAAACCAGGGAAAAGAGACAGGTGACGGAAAGGAGGGAAAAGAGAGAGTTCGTGGAAAAGAGGGAAACCATGGAGACGAGACAGGCGAGGGGAAAGAGGGAAAAGAGGTGAAAGAGACAAGCGACAGAAAAGAGGGAAAAGAGAGAGTTCGTGGAAAAGAGGGAAATCCGGGAAAAGAGACAGGTGACGGAAAGGAGGGAAAAGAGAGAGTTAGTGGAAAAGAGGGAAACCATGGAGAAGAGACAGGTGAGGGGAAAGAGGGAAAAGACGGAAAAGAGGTAAAAGAGACAAGCAACAGAAAAGAGGGAAAAGAGAGAGTTGCAGGAAAAGAGTAGGTAGAGACAGGCGAGGGGATAGAGGGAAAAGAGGTAAAAGAGACAGGCGAGGGAAAAATGGAAAAGAGAGAGTTCATGGAAAAGCGGGAAAGCAGGGAAAATAGACAAGTTAGGGAAAAGAGAGAGTAGATGAAAGGGAGGAAAGCCAGGGAAAAGAGACAGGTGAGGGGAAAGAAGGAAAGAAGCGAGTTCATGGAAAAGAGGGAAAGCAGGGAAAATAGACAGGCGAGGGGAAAGAAGGAAAAGAGACAGTTCATGGAGAAGAGGGAAAGCAGGGAAAAGTGAAAGGTGAGGGAAAAGAAGGAAAAGAGACAGGTGAGTGGAAACAGGGAAAAGTGGGAATAGTGGTAAAAGAGACAGGCGAGGGGAAAAGAGGGGAAGCAAGAAAAAGAGAGAGGTGAGGGGGAAGAGGGGAAAGAGCGAGTTCGAGGAAAAGAGGGAACAGAGGGAAAGAGAGAGTTGAGGGAAAAGGGGGAAAGAGACAGGCGAGGGGAAAAGGGAAAGGAGAGAGTTCAGGGAAAAGAGGGAAACCAGGGAGAAGAGAACGGAAAAAGAGATAAGAGAGACAGGCGATGGGAAAGAGGGAAAAGGGAGCGGTCATCGAAAACAGTGAAACCAGGGAAAAGAGACAGGTGAGGGAAAGAGGGGAAAAGGGAGAGTTGAGGGGAACACGGAAAAGAGACAAGCGAGGGAAAAGAGGGAAAAGAGAGAGTTCGGGGAAAAGAGGGAAACCAGGGAAAAGAGACAGACTGGAAAAACAGATAAAAGAGACAGGCGAGGGCAAATAGGGGAAAGAGAGAGTTGAGGCGAACAGGGAAAAGAGACAGACGAGGGGGAAAAGGAAAAAGAGAGATTTCATGGAGAAGAGGAAAGCCCGGGAAAAGAGACAGGTGAGGGGAAAAGAGGTAAAGGAGACAGGCGAGGAGAAAGAGGGAAAAGAGGTAAACAAGAGAGATGAGGGGAAAGAGGGGAAAGGGAGAGTTCATGGAAAAGAGGGAAACCAGGGAAAAGAGACAGGCGAGGGGAAAGAGGGAAAAGAGGTAAAAGAGACAAGGGAGGGAAAAGGGAGGGTTCATGGAGAAGACGGAAACCAGGGAAAAGAGACAGGTGATGGAAAGGAGGGAAAAGAGAGAGTTCGTGGAAAAGAGGGAAACCATGGAGAAGAGACGGAAAAGGGGAAAAGAGAGAGATGAGGGTATATAGGGAATAGAGACATGAGGGGGAAAGCGGGAAAACAGAGAGTTGAGGGAAAAGAGGGAAACCAGAGAAAAGAGACAAGGGAGGGAAAGGAGGGAAAACAGAGAGTTGAGGGAAAAGAGACGGGAAAGAGGGAAAAGAGTGATTTGGGGGAAAAGAGAAAAGGGACAGGCGAGGGAAAAGAGGGAAAAGAGAGAGTTGAGGGAATAGACACGAGAGGAAAAAGTGGGGAAAGAGAGAGTTGAGGGAATACAGGGAATAGAGACATGAGAGGGGAAAGTGGGAAAACAGAGAGTTGAGGGGAAAGAAGGAAACCAGGGAAAAGAGACAGGTGACGGAAAGGAGGGAAAAGAGAGAGTTCATGGAAAAGAGGGAAACCATGGAGAAGAGACAGGCGAGGGGAAAGAGGGAAGAGTGGTGAAAGAGACAAGCGACAGAAAAGAGGGAAAAGAGAGAGTTCGTGGAAAAGAGGGAAATCCGGGAAAAGAGACAGGTGACGGAAAGGAGGGAAAAGAGAGAGTTAGTGGAAAAGAGGGAAACCATGGAGAAGAGACAGGTGAGGGGAAAGAGGGAAAAGACGGAAAAGAGGTAAAAGAGACAAGCAACAGAAAAGAGGGAAAAGAGAGAGTTGCAGGAAAAGAGTAGGTAGAGACAGGCGAGGGGATAGAGGGAAAAGAGGTAAAAGAGACAGGCGAGGGAAAAATGGAAAAGAGAGAGTTCATGGAAAAGCGGGAAAGCAGGGAAAATAGACAAGTTAGGGAAAAGAGAGAGTAGATGAAAGGGAGGAAAGCCACGGAAAAGAGACAGGCGAGGGGAAAGAAGGAAAGAAGCAAGTTCATGGAGAAGAGGGAAAGCAGGGAAAAGTGAAAGGTGAGGGAAAAGAAGGAAAAGAGACAGGTGAGTGGAAACAGGGAAAAGTGGGAATAGTGGTAAAAGAGACAGGCGAGGGGAAAAGAGGGGAAGCAAGAAAAAGAGAGAGGTGAGGGGGAAGAGGGGAAAGAGCGAGTTCGAGGAAAAGAGGGAACAGAGGGAAAAGAGAGAGTTGAGGGAAAAGGGGGAAAGAGACAGGCGAGGGGAAAAGGGAAAGGAGAGAGTTCAGGGAAAAGAGGGAAACCAGGGAGAAGAGAACGGAAAAAGAGATAAGAGAGACAGGCGATGGGAAAGAGGGAAAAGGGAGCGGTCATCGAAAACAGTGAAACCAGGGAAAAGAGACAGGTGAGGGAAAGAGGGGAAAAGGGAGAGTTGAGGGGAACACGGAAAAGAGACAAGCGAGGGAAAAGAGGGAAAAGAGAGAGTTCGGGGAAAAGAGGGAAACCAGGGAAAAGAGACAGACTGGAAAAACAGATAAAAGAGACAGGCGAGGGCAAATAGGGGAAAGAGAGAGTTGAGGCGAACAGGGAAAAGAGACAGACGAGGGGGAAAAGGAAAAAGAGAGATTTCATGGAGAAGAGGAAAGCCCGGGAAAAGAGACAGGTGAGGGGAAAAGAGGTAAAGGAGACAGGCGAGGAGAAAGAGGGAAAAGAGGTAAACAAGAGAGATGAGGGGAAAGAGGGGAAAGGGAGAGTTCATGGAAAGGAGGGAAACCAGGGAAAAGAGACAAGAGAGGGAAAAGATGGAAAAGAGACAAGGGAGGAAAAGGAGGGAAAAGAGAGAGTTCAGGGAAAAGAGACGGGAAGGAGGGAAAAGAGAGATTTCAGGGAAAAGAGAAAAGGGACAGGCGAGGGAAAAGAGGGAAAAGAGAGACTTGAGGGAATAGACACGAGAGGGAAAAGTGGGGAAAGAGAGAGTTGAGGGAATACAGGGAATAGAGACATGAGAGGGGAAAGTGGGAAAACAGAGAGTTGAGGGAAAAGATGGAAACCAGGGAAAAGAGACAGGCAAGGGGAAAGAGGGAAAAGATGGAAGCCATGGAGAAGAGAGGCGAGGAGAAAGAGGGAAAAGAGGTAAAAGAGACAAGCGATAGAAAAGAGGGAAAAGAGAGAGTTGATGGAAAACAGGGAAAGAGACAAGCGAGGGAAAAGAGGGAAAAGAGAGTTGAGGGAATATAGGGAAAAGAGACATGAGTGGGAAAAGTGGGAATAGAGAGAGTTGAGGGAATATAGGGAATAGAGACATGAGAGGGGAAAGTGGGAAAACAGAGAGTTGAGGGAAAAGACGGAAACCAGGGAAAAGAGACAGGTGACGGAAAGGAGGGAAAGAGAGAGTTCGTGGAAAAGAGGGAAACCATGGAGAAGAGACAGGCGAGGGGAAAGAGGGAAAGAGAGAGTTGAGGGACTACAGGGAAAAGAGACAGGCGAGGGGAAAGAGGGAAAAGAGAGAGTTCAGGGAAAAGAGGGAAACCAGGGAAAAGAGACATGAGAGGGAATGGAGTGAAAAGAGAGAGTTCAGGGAAAAGAGGGAAAGCAGGCAGAAGCGTCAGGAACGGCGGTAACAGGGAAGAGAGAGAGTTGTGGGAGAAGAAGTAAGAGAGACAGGCGAGGGGGAAGAGTGAAAAGAGAGCGTTGAGGGAAACCTGAAGAGAGGCGAGGGCAGAAAGGGAAAAGAGAGAGATGATGAATGAGAAGGGAAAGAGTGATGCGAGTGAAAGTGTGAAAATTGGACACCGAGGGAAGAGAGATAAAAGAGACACGCGAGAGTAAAGAGGGAAAAGAGAGAGTTCGTGGAAAAGAGGGGAACCAGGGAAAAGAGGCAGGCGAGGGGGAAGAGGTGAGAGAGACGGGCGAGGGGGAAGAGGGAAAGGAGAGAGTTGAGGGAATACAGGGAAAAGAGACAGGCGAGGGGGAAATGTGAAAAAAGAGAGTTTACGGGAAAGAGGGAAACAAGGCAGAGGAGACCGCAGAGGGGGGGAGAGAGGAGAGAGAGAGTTGCGGGAGGAGAAGTAAGAGAGACATGTGAGGGAAAAGAGGGAAAAGAGTGGAAAAAGAGATTTCAGGGAAAAGAGGGAAGCCAGTGAAAAGAGGCAGGTGAGGGGAAAGAGGTGAGATAGACAGGCGAGGGGAAAGAGGGAAAAGAGAGAGTTTACGGTAAAGAGGGAAACCAGGCAGAGGAGACAGCAAAGGGGGGAGAGAGGGGAGAGAGAGTTGCCGGACACGAGGTAAAATAGACAAGCAAGGGAAAGGAGGGAAAAGAGAGAGTCGAGGGAAAGGAGTGAAAAGAGAGAGTTCAGGGAAAAGAGGGAAAGCAGGCAGAAGAGTCAGGAACGGGGGCAAGAGGGAAGAGAGAGAGTTGTGGGAGAAGAAGTAAAAGAGACAGGCGAGGGGAAAGAGTGAAAAGAGAGAGTTGAGGGGAAAGAGGGAAACCAGGGAAGAGAGATATGAGAGGGGAAAAGAGTGAAAAGAGAGAGCTTAGGGAAAAGCGGGAAACCAGGCAGAAGAGACAGCAAATGGGGGGAGAGGGGAGAGAGAGAGTTGCCGGAGAAGAAGTAAGACAGACATGTGAGGGAAAAGAGGGAAAAGAGTGAAAAGAGAGAGTTCGTGGAAAAGAGGGAAACCAGGGAAAAGAGGCAGGTGAGGGGAAAGAGGTGAGAGAGACAGGCGAGGGGGAAGAGGGAAAAGAGAGAGTTGAGGGAATACAGGGAAAAGAGACACTTGAGGGGAAGAGGGAAATGAGAGAGTTGAGGGAATACAGGGAAAAGAGACAGGCGGGGGGAAAGTGGGAAAAGAGAGAGTTTACGGGGAAGAGGGAAACCAGGCAGAGGAGACAGCAAAGCGGGGGAGAGGGGGGAGAGAGTGTTGCCGGAGAAGAAGTAAAAGAGAGATGTGAGGGAAAAGAGTGAGAAGAGAGAGTCGAGGGAAAAGAGTGAAAAGAGAGAGTTCAGGGAAAAGAGGGAAAGCGGTGAAAAGACACAGGTGAGGGTAAAGAGGTGAGTGAGACAGGCCAGGGGAAAGAGGGAAATGAAAGAGTTGAGGGAATACAGGGAAAAGAGACAGGCGAGGGGAATTTTTGAAAAGAGAGAGTTTAGGGGAAAGAGGGAAACCAGGCAGAGGAGACCGCAAAGGGGGGGAGAGAGGGGAGAGAGAGTTGCGGAAAGGAGAAGTAAGAGAGACATGTGAGGGAAAAGAGGGAAAAGAGTGAAAAAAGAGATTTCAGGGAAAAGAGGGAAGCCAGTGAAAAGAGGCAGGTGAGGGGAAAGAGGTGAGAGAGACAGGCGAGGGGAAAGAGGGAAAAGAGAGAGTTTACGGTAAAGAGGGAAACCAGGCAGAAGAGACAGCAAAGGGGGGGAGAGAGGAGAGAGAGAGTTGCCGGAGACGAGGTAAAATAGACAAGCAAGGGAAAGGAGGGAAAAGAGAGAGTCGAGGGAAAGGAGTGAAAAGAGAGAGTTGAGGGAAAAAGGGAAAGCAGGCAGAAGAGTCAGGAACGGGGGCAAGAGGGAAGAGAGAGAGTTGTGGGAGAAGAAGTAAGAGAGACAGGCGAGGGGAAAGAGTGAAAAGAGAGCGTTGAGGGGAAAGAGGGAAACCAGGGAAGAGAGACATGAGAGGGGGGAAGAGTGAAAAGAGAGAGTTCGTGGAAAAGAGGGAAACCGGGGAAAAGAGGAAGGTGAGGGGAAAGAGGTGAGGGAGACAGGCGAGGGGGAAGAGGGAAAGGAGAGAGTTGAGGGAATACAGGGAAAAGAGACAGGCGAGGGGGAAATGTGAAAAAAGAGAGTTTACGGGAAAGAGGGAAACCAGGCAGAGGAGACCGCAAAGGGGGGGAGAGAGAGGAGAGAGAGTTGCGGGAGGTGAAGTAAGAGAGACATGTGAGGGAAAAGAGGGAAAAGAGAGAGTTCAGGGAAAAGAGGGAAAGCAGGCAGAAGAGTCAGGAACGGGGGCAAGAGGGAAGAGAGAGAGTTGTGGGAGAAGAAGTAAAAGAGACAGGCGAGGGAAATAGTGAAAAGAGATACTTGAGGGAAACCAGGGAAACCAGGGAAAAGAGGCATGAGAGGGAAAGGAGGGGAAAGAGAGAGTTCAGGGGAAACCGGGAAACCAGGCAGAGGAGACCGCAAATGGGGGGAGAGAGGAGAGAGAGAGTTGCCGGAGAAGAAGTAAGAGAGACATGTGAGGGAAAAGAGGGAAAAGAGTGAAAAGATGGAGTTCGTGGAAAAGAGGGAAACCAGGGAAAAGAGGCAGGTGAGGGGAAAGAGGTGAGAGAGACAGGCGAGGGGGAAGAGGGAAAGGAGAGAGTTGAGGGAATACAGGGAAAAGAGACAGGCGAGGGGAAAGTGTGAAGAGAGAGTTTACGGGAAAGAGGGAAACCAATCAGAAGAGACAGCAAAGGGGGGGAGACAGGGGAGAGAGTGTTGCCGGACAAGAAGTAACAGAGACATGTGAGGGAAAAGAGGGCAGAGAGAGAATCGAGGGAAAAGAGTGAAAAGAGAGAGTTGAGGGAGAAGAGGGAAACCAGGGAAGCGAGACATGAGAGGGGGGAAGAGTGAAAAGAGAGAGTTCGTGGAAAAGAGGGATACCGGGGAAAAGAGGAAGGTGAGGGGAAAGAGGTGAGGGAGACAGGCGAGGGGGAAAGAGGGAAAAGAGAGAGTTGCGGGAATACAGGGAAAAGAGAGAGGCGAGGAGAAAGTGTGAAAAGAGAGCGTTTACGGGAAAGAGGGAAACCAGGCAGAGGAGACAGCAAAGGGGGGGAGGGGGGGAGAGAGTGTTGCAGGAGAAGAAGAGAGACATGTGAGGGAAAAGAGGGAAAAGAGAGAGTCGAGGGAAAAGAGTGAAAAGAGAGAGTTGAGGGAAAAGAGGGAAACCAGGCAGAAGAGTCAGGAACGGGGGCAATAGGGAAGAGAGAGAGTTCTGGGAGAAGAAGTAAGGGAGACAGGCGAGGGGAAAGACTGAAAAGAGAGTTGAGGGGAAAGAGGGAAACCAGGAAAGAGAGATATGAGAGGGGAAAAGAGAGAAAAGAGAGAGTTTGGGGAAAAGCGGGAAACCAGGCAGAAGAGACAGCAAAGGCGGGGGGGGGGGAGAGAGTTGCGGGAGAAGAACTAAGAGAGACATGCAAAGGAAAAGAGGGAACAGAGAGAGTTGAGGGAAAAGAGACAAGCGAGGGAAAGAGAAAAGCGGGGAAAAGAGTGAAAAGAGAGAGTTGAGGGAAAAGAGGGAAACCAGGGAAGAGAGACATGAGAGGGGGAAAGAGTGAAAAGAGAGAGTTCGTGGAAAAGAGGGATACCGGGGAAAAGAGGAAGGTGAGGGGAAAGAGGTGAGGGAGACAGGCGAGGGGAAAGAGGGAAAGGAGAGAGTTGAGGGAATACAGGGAAAAGAGACAGGCGAGGGGGAAGAGGGAAAGGAGAGAGTTGAGGGAATACAGGGAAAAGAGACAGGCGAGGGGGAAGTGTGAAAAGAGAGAGTTTACGGGAAAGAGGGAAACCAGGCAGAAGAGTCAGGAACGGGGGCAATAGGGAAGAGAGAGAGTTCTGGGAGAAGAAGTAAGAGAGACAGGCGAGGGGAAAGAGTGAAAAGAGAGAGTTGAGGGAAAAGCGGGAAACCGGGCAGAAGAGACAGCAAAGGGGGGGAGAGGGGGGAGAGAGAGTTGTGGGAGAAGAACCAAGAGAGACATGCGAGGGAAAAGAGGGAAAAGAGAGAGTTGAGGGAAAAGAGACAAGCGAGGGAAAAGAGAAAAGCGGGGAAAAGAGTGAAAAGAGAGAGTTGAGGGAAAAGAGGGAAACCAGGGAAGAGAGACATGTGAGGGGAAAGAGTGAAAAGAGAGAGTTCGTGGAAAAGAGGGAAACCAGGGAGGGGAGACATGTGAGGGGGAAGAGTGAAAAGAGAGAGTTCGTGCATAAGAGGGAAACCGGGGAAAAGAGGCAGGTGAGGGGAAAGAGGTGAGAGAGACAGGCGAGGGGAAAGTGGGAAAAGAGAGAGTTTACGGGGAAGAGGGAAACCAGGCAGAGGAGACAGCAAAGCGGGGGAGAGGGGGGAGAGAGCTTTGCCGGAGAAGAAGTAAGAGAGACATGTGAGGGAAAAGAGGGAAAAGAGAGAGTTGAGGGAAAAGAGAGAAGCGGGGAAAAGAGAAAAGCGGGGACAAGAGTGAAAAGAGAGAGTTGAGGGAAAAGAGGGAAGCCAGGGAAGAGAGACATGAGAGGGGGAAAGAGTGAAAAGAGAGAATTCGTGGAAAAGAGGGAAACCGGGGAAAAGAGGAAGGTGAGGGGAAAGAGGTGAGAGAGACAGGCGAGGGGGAAGAGGGAAAAGAGAGAGTTGAGGGAATACAGGGAAAAGAGACACTTGAGGGGAAGAGGGAAAGGAGAGAGTTGAGGGAATACAGGGAAAAGAGACAGGCGGGGGAAAGTGGGAAAAGAGAGAGTTTACGGGGAAGAGGGAAACCAGGCAGAGGAGACAGCAAAGCGGGGGAGAGGGGGGAGAGAGTGTTGCCGGAGAAGAAGTAAAAGAGAGATGTGAGGGAAAAGAGTGAGAAGAGAGAGTCGAGGGAAAAGAGTGAAAAGAGAGAGTTCAGGGAAAAGAGGGAAAGCAGTGAAAAGACACAGGTGAGGGTAAAGAGGTGAGTGAGACAGGCCAGGGGAAAGAGGGAAATGAAAGAGTTGAGGGAATACAGGGAAAAGAGACAGGCGAGGGGAATTTTTGAAAAGAGAGAGTTTAGGGGAAAGAGGGAAACCAGGCAGAGGAGACCGCAAAGGGGGGGAGAGAGGGGAGAGAGAGTTGCGGAAAGGAGAAGTAAGAGAGACATGTGAGGGAAAAGAGGGAAAAGAGTGAAAAAAGAGATTTCAGGGAAAAGAGGGAAGCCAGTGAAAAGAGGCAGGTGAGGGGAAAGAGGTGAGAGAGACAGGCGAGGGGAAAGAGGGAAAAGAGAGAGTTTACGGTAAAGAGGGAAACCAGGCAGAAGAGACAGCAAAGGGGGGGAGAGAGGAGAGAGAGAGTTGCCGGAGACGAGGTAAAATAGACAAGCAAGGGAAAGGAGGGAAAAGAGAGAGTCGAGGGAAAGGAGTGAAAAGAGAGAGTTGAGGGAAAAAGGGAAAGCAGGCAGAAGAGTCAGGAACGGGGGCAAGAGGGAAGAGAGAGAGTTGTGGGAGAAGAAGTAAGAGAGACAGGCGAGGGGAAAGAGTGAAAAGAGAGCGTTGAGGGGAAAGAGGGAAACCAGGGAAGAGAGACATGAGAGGGGGGAAGAGTGAAAAGAGAGAGTTCGTGGAAAAGAGGGAAACCGGGGAAAAGAGGAAGGTGAGGGGAAAGAGGTGAGGGAGACAGGCGAGGGGGAAGAGGGAAAGGAGAGAGTTGAGGGAATACAGGGAAAAGAGACAGGCGAGGGGGAAATGTGAAAAAAGAGAGTTTACGGGAAAGAGGGAAACCAGGCAGAGGAGACCGCAAAGGGGGGGAGAGAGAGGAGAGAGAGTTGCGGGAGGTGAAGTAAGAGAGACATGTGAGGGAAAAGAGGGAAAAGAGAGAGTTCAGGGAAAAGAGGGAAAGCAGGCAGAAGAGTCAGGAACGGGGGCAAGAGGGAAGAGAGAGAGTTGTGGGAGAAGAAGTAAAAGAGACAGGCGAGGGAAATAGTGAAAAGAGATACTTGAGGGAAACCAGGGAAACCAGGGAAAAGAGGCATGAGAGGGAAAGGAGGGGAAAGAGAGAGTTCAGGGGAAACCGGGAAACCAGGCAGAGGAGACCGCAAATGGGGGGAGAGAGGAGAGAGAGAGTTGCCGGAGAAGAAGTAAGAGAGACATGTGAGGGAAAAGAGGGAAAAGAGTGAAAAGATGGCGTTCGTGGAAAAGAGGGAAACCAGGGAAAAGAGGCAGGTGAGGGGAAAGAGGTGAGAGAGACAGGCGAGGGGGAAGAGGGAAAGGAGAGAGTTGAGGGAATACAGGGAAAAGAGACAGGCGAGGGGAAAGTGTGAAGAGAGAGTTTACGGGAAAGAGGGAAACCAATCAGAAGAGACAGCAAAGGGGGGGAGACAGGGGAGAGAGTGTTGCCGGACAAGAAGTAAGGGAGACATGTGAGGGAAAAGAGGGCAGAGAGAGAGTCGAGGGAAAAGAGTGAAAAGAGAGAGTTGAGGGAGAAGAGGGAAACCAGGGAAGAGAGACATGAGAGGGGGGAAGAGTGAAAAGAGAGAGTTCGTGGAAAAGAGGGATACCGGGGAAAAGAGGAAGGTGAGGGGAAAGAGGTGAGGGAGACAGGCGAGGGGGAAAGAGGGAAAAGAGAGAGTTGCGGGAATACAGGGAAAAGAGAGAGGCGAGGAGAAAGTGTAAAAAAAGAGAGTTTACGGGAAAGAGGGAAACCAGTCAGAGGAGACAGCATGGGGTTGGGGAGAGAGGGGACAGAGAGTTGCTGGAGAAGAAGTAAGAGAGAGATGTGAGGGAAAAGAGGGAAATGAGTGAAAAGAGAGAGATCCCGGAAAAGAGGGAAGCCAGTGAAAAGAGGCAGGTGAGGTGAAAGAGGTGAGAGAGACAGGCGAGGGGAAAGAGGGAAAGAGAGAGTTGAGGGACTACAGGGAAAAGATACAGGCGAGGGGGAAGAGGGAAAGGAGAGAGTTGAGGGAATACAGGGAAAAGAGGCGAGGGGGAAGTGTGAAAAGAGAGAGTTTACGGGAAAGAGGGAAACCAGGCAGAAGAGTCAGGAACGGGGGCAATAGGGAAGAGAGAGAGTTCTGGGAGAAGAAGTAAGAGAGACAGGCGAGGGGAAAGAGTGAAAAGAGAGAGTTGAGGGAAAAGCGGGAAACCGGGCAGAAGAGACAGCAAAGGGGGGGAGAGGGGGGAGAGAGAGTTGTGGGAGAAGAACCAAGAGAGACATGCGAGGGAAAAGAGGGAAAAGAGAGAGTTGAGGGAAAAGAGACAAGCGAGGGAAAAGAGAAAAGCGGGGAAAAGAGTGAAAAGAGAGAGTTGAGGGAAAAGAGGGAAACCAGGGAAGAGAGACATGTGAGGGGAAAGAGTGAAAAGAGAGAGTTCGTGGAAAAGAGGGAAACCAGGGAGGGGAGACATGTGAGGGGGAAGAGTGAAAAGAGAGAGTTCGTGCATAAGAGGGAAACCGGGGAAAAGAGGCAGGTGAGGGGAAAGAGGTGAGAGAGACAGGCGAGGGGAAAGTGGGAAAAGAGAGAGTTTACGGGGAAGAGGGAAACCAGGCAGAGGAGACAGCAAAGCGGGGGAGAGGGGGGAGAGAGCTTTGCCGGAGAAGAAGTAAGAGAGACATGTGAGGGAAAAGAGGGAAAAGAGAGAGTTGAGGGAAAAGAGACAAGCGGGGAAAAGAGAAAAGCGGGGACAAGAGTGAAAAGAGAGAGTTGAGGGAAAAGAGGGAAGCCAGGGAAGAGAGACATGAGAGGGGGAAAGAGTGAAAAGAGAGAATTCGTGGAAAAGAGGGAAACCGGGGAAAAGAGGAAGGTGAGGGGAAAGAGGTGAGGGAGACAGGCGAGGGGGAAAGAGGGAAAAGAGAGAGTTGCGGGAATACAGGGAAAAGAGAGAGGCGAGGAGAAAGTGTAAAAAAAGAGAGTTTACGGGAAAGAGGGAAACCAATCAGAGGAGACAGCAAGGGGGTTGGGAGAGAGGAGAGAGAGAGTTGCTGGAGAAGAAGTAAGAGAGACATGTGAGGGAAAAGAGGGAAATGAGTGAAAAGAGAGAGATCCCGGAAAAGAGGGAAGCCAGTGAAAAGAGGCAGGTGAGGGGAAAGAGGTGAGAAAGACAGGCGAGGGGAAAGAGGGAAAGAGAGAGTTGAGGGACTACAGGGAAAAGAGACAGGCGAGGGGAAAGAGGGAAAAGAGAGAGTTCAGGGGAAACCGGGAAACCAGGCAGAGGAGACCGCAAAGGGGGGGAGAGAGGAGAGAGAGAGTTGCCGGAGAAGAAGTAAGAGAGACATGTGAGGGAAAAGAGGGAAAAGAGTGAAAAGAGAGAGTTCGTGGAAAAGAGGGAAACCAGGGAAAAGAGGCAGGTGAGGGGAAAGAGGTGAGAGAGACAGGCGAGGGGAAAGAGGGAAAAGAGAGAGTTGAGGGCATACAGGGAAAAGAGACAGGCGAGGGGAAAGTGTGAAGAGAGAGTTTACGGGAAAGAGGGAAACCAATCAGAAGAGACAGCAAAGGGGGGGAGACAGGGGAGAGAGTGTTGCCGGACAAGAAGTAAGAGAGACATGTGAGGGAAAAGAGGGAAAAGAGAGAGTCGAGGGAAAAGAGTGAAAAGAGAGAGTTGAGGGAGAAGAGGGAAACCAGGGAAGAGAGACATGAGAGGGGGAAAGAGTGAAAAGAGAGAGTTCGTGGAAAAGAGGGAAACCGGGGAAAAGAGGAAGGTGAGGGGAAAGAGGTGAGGGAGACAGGCGAGGGGGAAAGAGGGAAAAGAGAGAGTTGCAGGAATACAGGGAAAAGAGAGAGGCGAGGAGAAAGTGTGAAAAGAGAGAGTTTACGGGAAAGAGGGAAACCAGGCAGAGGAGGCAGCAAAGGGGGGGAGGGGGGGAGAGAGTGTTGCAGGAGAAGAAGAGAGAGAGACATGTGAGGGAAAAGAGGGAAAAGAGTGAAAAGAGAGAGTTCGTGGAAAAGAGGGAAAGCAGGCAGAAGAGTCAGGAACGGGGGCAATAGGGAAGAGAGAGAGTTCTGGGAGAAGAAGTAAGAGAGACAGGCGAGGGGAAAGAGTGAAAAGAGAGAGTTGAGGGGAAAGAGGGAAACCAGGGAAGAGAGATATGAGAGGGGAAAAGAGAGAAAAGAGAGAGTTTAGGGAAAAGCGGGAAACCAGGCAGAAGAGACAGCAAGGGGGGGGGGGAGAGAGAGTTGCGGGAGAAGAACTAAGAGAGACATGCAAAGGAAAAGAGGGAAAAGAGAGAGTTGAGGGAAAAGAGACAAGCGAGGGAAAGACAAAAGCGGGGAAAAGAGTAAAAAGAGAGAGTTGAGGGAAAAGAGGGAAACCAGGGAAGAGAGACATGAGAGGGGGGAAGAGTGAAAAGAGAGAGTTCGTGGAAAAGAGGGATACCGGGGAAAAGAGGAAGGTGAGGGGAAAGAGGTGAGAGAGACAGGCGAGGGAAAAGAGGGAAAAGAGAGAGTTGAGGGAATACAGGGAAAAGATACAGGCGAGGGGGAAGAGGGAAAGGAGAGAGTTGAGGGAATACAGGGAAAAGAGGCGAGGGGGAAGTGTGAAAAGAGAGAGTTTACGGGAAAGAGGGAAACCAGGCAGAAGAGTCAGGAACGGGGGCAATAGGGAAGAGAGAGAGTTCTGGGAGAAGAAGTAAGAGAGACAGGCGAGGGGAAAGAGTGAAAAGAGAGAGTTGAGGGAAAAGCGGGAAACCGGGCAGAAGAGACAGCAAAGGGGGGGAGAGGGGGGAGAGAGAGTTGTGGGAGAAGAACCAAGAGAGACATGCGAGGGAAAAGAGGGAAAAGAGAGAGTTGAGGGAAAAGAGACAAGCGAGGGAAAAGAGAAAAGCGGGGAAAAGAGTGAAAAGAGAGAGTTGAGGGAAAAGAGGGAAACCAGGGAAGAGAGACATGTGAGGGGAAAGAGTGAAAAGAGAGAGTTGAGGGAAAAGAGACAAGCGAGGGAAAAGAGAAAAGCGGGGAAAAGAGTGAAAAGAGAGAGTCGAGGGAAAAGAGTGAAAAGAGAGAGTTCAGGGAAAAGAGGGAAAGCAGTGAAAAGACACAGGTGAGGGTAAAGAGGTGAGTGAGACAGGCCAGGGGAAAGAGGGAAATGAAAGAGTTGAGGGAATACAGGGAAAAGAGACAGGCGAGGGGAATTTTTGAAAAGAGAGAGTTTAGGGGAAAGAGGGAAACCAGGCAGAGGAGACCGCAAAGGGGGGGAGAGAGGGGAGAGAGAGTTGCGGAAAGGAGAAGTAAGAGAGACATGTGAGGGAAAAGAGGGAAAAGAGTGAAAAAAGAGATTTCAGGGAAAAGAGGGAAGCCAGTGAAAAGAGGCAGGTGAGGGGAAAGAGGTGAGAGAGACAGGCGAGGGGAAAGAGGGAAAAGAGAGAGTTTACGGTAAAGAGGGAAACCAGGCAGAAGAGACAGCAAAGGGGGGGAGAGAGGAGAGAGAGAGTTGCCGGAGACGAGGTAAAATAGACAAGCAAGGGAAAGGAGGGAAAAGAGAGAGTCGAGGGAAAGGAGTGAAAAGAGAGAGTTGAGGGAAAAAGGGAAAGCAGGCAGAAGAGTCAGGAACGGGGGCAAGAGGGAAGAGAGAGAGTTGTGGGAGAAGAAGTAAGAGAGACAGGCGAGGGGAAAGAGTGAAAAGAGAGCGTTGAGGGGAAAGAGGGAAACCAGGGAAGAGAGACATGAGAGGGGGGAAGAGTGAAAAGAGAGAGTTCGTGGAAAAGAGGGAAACCGGGGAAAAGAGGAAGGTGAGGGGAAAGAGGTGAGGGAGACAGGCGAGGGGGAAGAGGGAAAGGAGAGAGTTGAGGGAATACAGGGAAAAGAGACAGGCGAGGGGGAAATGTGAAAAAAGAGAGTTTACGGGAAAGAGGGAAACCAGGCAGAGGAGACCGCAAAGGGGGGGAGAGAGAGGAGAGAGAGTTGCGGGAGGTGAAGTAAGAGAGACATGTGAGGGAAAAGAGGGAAAAGAGAGAGTTCAGGGAAAAGAGGGAAAGCAGGCAGAAGAGTCAGGAACGGGGGCAAGAGGGAAGAGAGAGAGTTGTGGGAGAAGAAGTAAAAGAGACAGGCGAGGGAAATAGTGAAAAGAGATACTTGAGGGAAACCAGGGAAACCAGGGAAAAGAGGCATGAGAGGGAAAGGAGGGGAAAGAGAGAGTTCAGGGGAAACCGGGAAACCAGGCAGAGGAGACCGCAAATGGGGGGAGAGAGGAGAGAGAGAGTTGCCGGAGAAGAAGTAAGAGAGACATGTGAGGGAAAAGAGGGAAAAGAGTGAAAAGATGGCGTTCGTGGAAAAGAGGGAAACCAGGGAAAAGAGGCAGGTGAGGGGAAAGAGGTGAGAGAGACAGGCGAGGGGGAAGAGGGAAAGGAGAGAGTTGAGGGAATACAGGGAAAAGAGACAGGCGAGGGGAAAGTGTGAAGAGAGAGTTTACGGGAAAGAGGGAAACCAATCAGAAGAGACAGCAAAGGGGGGGAGACAGGGGAGAGAGTGTTGCCGGACAAGAAGTAAGGGAGACATGTGAGGGAAAAGAGGGCAGAGAGAGAGTCGAGGGAAAAGAGTGAAAAGAGAGAGTTGAGGGAGAAGAGGGAAACCAGGGAAGAGAGACATGAGAGGGGGGAAGAGTGAAAAGAGAGAGTTCGTGGAAAAGAGGGATACCGGGGAAAAGAGGAAGGTGAGGGGAAAGAGGTGAGGGAGACAGGCGAGGGGGAAAGAGGGAAAAGAGAGAGTTGCGGGAATACAGGGAAAAGAGAGAGGCGAGGAGAAAGTGTAAAAAAAGAGAGTTTACGGGAAAGAGGGAAACCAGTCAGAGGAGACAGCATGGGGTTGGGGAGAGAGGGGACAGAGAGTTGCTGGAGAAGAAGTAAGAGAGAGATGTGAGGGAAAAGAGGGAAATGAGTGAAAAGAGAGAGATCCCGGAAAAGAGGGAAGCCAGTGAAAAGAGGCAGGTGAGGTGAAAGAGGTGAGAGAGACAGGCGAGGGGAAAGAGGGAAAGAGAGAGTTGAGGGACTACAGGGAAAAGATACAGGCGAGGGGGAAGAGGGAAAGGAGAGAGTTGAGGGAATACAGGGAAAAGAGGCGAGGGGGAAGTGTGAAAAGAGAGAGTTTACGGGAAAGAGGGAAACCAGGCAGAAGAGTCAGGAACGGGGGCAATAGGGAAGAGAGAGAGTTCTGGGAGAAGAAGTAAGAGAGACAGGCGAGGGGAAAGAGTGAAAAGAGAGAGTTGAGGGAAAAGCGGGAAACCGGGCAGAAGAGACAGCAAAGGGGGGGAGAGGGGGGAGAGAGAGTTGTGGGAGAAGAACCAAGAGAGACATGCGAGGGAAAAGAGGGAAAAGAGAGAGTTGAGGGAAAAGAGACAAGCGAGGGAAAAGAGAAAAGCGGGGAAAAGAGTGAAAAGAGAGAGTTGAGGGAAAAGAGGGAAACCAGGGAAGAGAGACATGTGAGGGGAAAGAGTGAAAAGAGAGAGTTCGTGGAAAAGAGGGAAACCAGGGAGGGGAGACATGTGAGGGGGAAGAGTGAAAAGAGAGAGTTCGTGCATAAGAGGGAAACCGGGGAAAAGAGGCAGGTGAGGGGAAAGAGGTGAGAGAGACAGGCGAGGGGAAAGTGGGAAAAGAGAGAGTTTACGGGGAAGAGGGAAACCAGGCAGAGGAGACAGCAAAGCGGGGGAGAGGGGGGAGAGAGCTTTGCCGGAGAAGAAGTAAGAGAGACATGTGAGGGAAAAGAGGGAAAAGAGAGAGTTGAGGGAAAAGAGACAAGCGGGGAAAAGAGAAAAGCGGGGACAAGAGTGAAAAGAGAGAGTTGAGGGAAAAGAGGGAAGCCAGGGAAGAGAGACATGAGAGGGGGAAAGAGTGAAAAGAGAGAATTCGTGGAAAAGAGGGAAACCGGGGAAAAGAGGAAGGTGAGGGGAAAGAGGTGAGGGAGACAGGCGAGGGGGAAAGAGGGAAAAGAGAGAGTTGCGGGAATACAGGGAAAAGAGAGAGGCGAGGAGAAAGTGTAAAAAAAGAGAGTTTACGGGAAAGAGGGAAACCAATCAGAGGAGACAGCAAGGGGGTTGGGAGAGAGGAGAGAGAGAGTTGCTGGAGAAGAAGTAAGAGAGACATGTGAGGGAAAAGAGGGAAATGAGTGAAAAGAGAGAGATCCCGGAAAAGAGGGAAGCCAGTGAAAAGAGGCAGGTGAGGGGAAAGAGGTGAGAAAGACAGGCGAGGGGAAAGAGGGAAAGAGAGAGTTGAGGGACTACAGGGAAAAGAGACAGGCGAGGGGAAAGAGGGAAAAGAGAGAGTTCAGGGGAAACCGGGAAACCAGGCAGAGGAGACCGCAAAGGGGGGGAGAGAGGAGAGAGAGAGTTGCCGGAGAAGAAGTAAGAGAGACATGTGAGGGAAAAGAGGGAAAAGAGTGAAAAGAGAGAGTTCGTGGAAAAGAGGGAAACCAGGGAAAAGAGGCAGGTGAGGGGAAAGAGGTGAGAGAGACAGGCGAGGGGAAAGAGGGAAAAGAGAGAGTTGAGGGCATACAGGGAAAAGAGACAGGCGAGGGGAAAGTGTGAAGAGAGAGTTTACGGGAAAGAGGGAAACCAATCAGAAGAGACAGCAAAGGGGGGGAGACAGGGGAGAGAGTGTTGCCGGACAAGAAGTAAGAGAGACATGTGAGGGAAAAGAGGGAAAAGAGAGAGTCGAGGGAAAAGAGTGAAAAGAGAGAGTTGAGGGAGAAGAGGGAAACCAGGGAAGAGAGACATGAGAGGGGGAAAGAGTGAAAAGAGAGAGTTCGTGGAAAAGAGGGAAACCGGGGAAAAGAGGAAGGTGAGGGGAAAGAGGTGAGGGAGACAGGCGAGGGGGAAAGAGGGAAAAGAGAGAGTTGCAGGAATACAGGGAAAAGAGAGAGGCGAGGAGAAAGTGTGAAAAGAGAGAGTTTACGGGAAAGAGGGAAACCAGGCAGAGGAGGCAGCAAAGGGGGGGGAGGGGGGGGAGAGAGTGTTGCAGGAGAAGAAGAAAGAGAGACATGTGAGGGAAAAGAGGGAAAAGAGTGAAAAGAGAGAGTTCGTGGAAAAGAGGGAAAGCAGGCAGAAGAGTCAGGAACGGGGGCAATAGGGAAGAGAGAGAGTTCTGGGAGAAGAAGTAAGAGAGACAGGCGAGGGGAAAGAGTGAAAAGAGAGAGTTGAGGGGAAAGAGGGAAACCAGGGAAGAGAGATATGAGAGGGGAAAAGAGAGAAAAGAGAGAGTTTAGGGAAAAGCGGGAAACCAGGCAGAAGAGACAGCAAGGGGGGGGGGGAGAGAGAGTTGCGGGAGAAGAACTAAGAGAGACATGCAAAGGAAAAGAGGGAAAAGAGAGAGTTGAGGGAAAAGAGACAAGCGAGGGAAAGACAAAAGCGGGGAAAAGAGTAAAAAGAGAGAGTTGAGGGAAAAGAGGGAAACCAGGGAAGAGAGACATGAGAGGGGGGAAGAGTGAAAAGAGAGAGTTCGTGGAAAAGAGGGATACCGGGGAAAAGAGGAAGGTGAGGGGAAAGAGGTGAGAGAGACAGGCGAGGGAAAAGAGGGAAAAGAGAGAGTTGAGGGAATACAGGGAAAAGATACAGGCGAGGGGGAAGAGGGAAAGGAGAGAGTTGAGGGAATACAGGGAAAAGAGGCGAGGGGGAAGTGTGAAAAGAGAGAGTTTACGGGAAAGAGGGAAACCAGGCAGAAGAGTCAGGAACGGGGGCAATAGGGAAGAGAGAGAGTTCTGGGAGAAGAAGTAAGAGAGACAGGCGAGGGGAAAGAGTGAAAAGAGAGAGTTGAGGGAAAAGCGGGAAACCGGGCAGAAGAGACAGCAAAGGGGGGGAGAGGGGGGAGAGAGAGTTGTGGGAGAAGAACCAAGAGAGACATGCGAGGGAAAAGAGGGAAAAGAGAGAGTTGAGGGAAAAGAGACAAGCGAGGGAAAAGAGAAAAGCGGGGAAAAGAGTGAAAAGAGAGAGTTGAGGGAAAAGAGGGAAACCAGGGAAGAGAGACATGTGAGGGGAAAGAGTGAAAAGAGAGAGTTCGTGGAAAAGAGGCAAACCAGGGAAAAGGGGCAGGTGAGGGGAAAGAGGTGAGAGAGACAGGCGATGGGAAAGAGGGAAAAGAGAGCGTTTACGGTAAAGAGGGAAACCAGGCAGAGGAGACAGCAAAGGGGGGAGAGAGGGGAGAGAGAGTTGCCGGAGACGAGGTAAAATAGACAAGCAAGGGAAAGGAGGGAAAAGAGAGAGTCGAGGGAAAGGAGTGAAAAGAGAGAGTTGAGGGGAAAAAGGGAAAGCAGGCAGAAGAGTCCGGAACGGGGGCAAGAGGGAAGAGAGAGAGTTGTGGGAGAAGAAGTAAGAGAGACAGGCGAGGGGGAAGAGTGAAAAGAGAGAGTTGAGGGGAAAGAGGGAAACCAGGGAAGAGAGACATGAGAGGGGGAAAGAGTGAAAAGAGAGAGTTCGTGGAAAAGAGGGAAACTGGGGAAAAGAGGAAGGTGAGGGGAAAGAGGTGAGGGCGATAGGCGAGGGGGGAAGAGGGAAAAGAGAGAGTTGCGGGAATACAGGGAAAAGAGAGAGGCGAGGAGAAAGTTTAAAAAAAGAGAGTTTACGGGAAAGAGGGAAACCAGTCAGAGGAGACAGCAAGGGGGTGGGGAGAGAGGAGAGAGAGAGTTGCTGGAGAAGAAGTGAGAGAGAGATGTGAGGGAAAAGAGGGAAATGAGTGAAAAGAGAGAGATCCCGGAAAAGAGGGAAGCCAGTGAAAAGAGGCAGGTGAGGGGAAAGAGGTGAGAGAGACAGGCGAGGGAAAAGAGGGAAAGAGAGAGTTGAGGGACTACAGGGAAAAGAGACAGGCGAGGGGAAAGAGGGAAAAGAGAGAGTTCAGGGAAAAGAGGGAAACCAGGGAAAAGAGACATGAGAGGGAATGGAGTGAAAAGAGAGAGTTCAGGGAAAAGAGGGAAAGCAGGCAGAAGCGTCAGGAACGGCGGTAACAGGGAAGAGAGAGAGTTGTGGGAGAAGAAGTAAGAGAGACAGGCGAGGGGGAAGAGTGAAAAGAGAGAGTTGAGGGAAACCTGAAGAGAGGCGAGGGCAGAAAGGGAAAAGAGAGAGATGATGAATGAGAAGGGAAAGAGTGATGCGAGTGAAAGTGTGAAAATTGGACACCGAGGGAAGAGAGATAAAAGAGACACGCGAGAGTAAAGAGGGAAAAGAGAGAGTTCGTGGAAAAGAGGGGAACCAGGGAAAAGAGGCAGGCGAGGAGAAAGAGGTGAGAGAGACGGGCGAGGGGGAAGAGGGAAAGGAGAGAGTTGAGGGAATACAGGGAAAAGAGACAGGCGAGGGGGAAATGTGAAAAAAGAGAGTTTACGGGAAAGAGGGAAACCAGGCAGAGGAGACCGCAAAGGGGGGGAGAGAGGAGAGAGAGAGTTGCGGAAAGGAGAAGTAAGAGAGACATGTGAGGGAAAAGAGGGAAAAGAGTGAAAAAAGAGATTTCAGGGAAAAGAGGGAAGCCAGTGAAAAGAGGCAGGTGAGGGGAAAGAGGTGCGAGAGACAGGCGAGGGGAAAGAGGGAAAAGAGAGAGTTTACGGTAAAGAGAGAAACCAGGCAGAGGAGACAGCAAAGGGGGGAGAGAGGGGAGAGAGAGTTGCCGGAGACGAGGTAAAATAGACAAGCAAGGGAAAGGAGGGAAAAGAGAGAGTCGAGGGAAAGGAGTGAAAAGAGAGCGTTCAGGGAAAAGAGGGAAAGCAGGCAGAAGAGTCAGGAACGGGGGCAAGAGGGAAGAGAGAGAGTTGTGGGAGAAGAAGTAAGAGAGACAGGCGAGGGGAAAGAGTGAAAAGAGAGAGTTGAGGGGAAAGAGGGAAACCAGGGAAGAGAGACATGAGAGGGGGGAAGAGTGAAAAGAGAGAATTCGTGTAAAAGAGGGAAACCGGGGAAAAGAGGAAGGTGAGGGGAAAGAGGTGAGGGAGATAGGCGAGGGGGAAAGAGGGAAAAGAGAGAGTTGCGGGAATACAGGGAAAAGAGACAGGCGAGGGGGAAATGTGAAAAAAGAGAGTTTACGGGAAAGAGGGAAACCAGTCAGAGGAGACAGCAAGGGGGTGGGGAGAGAGGAGAGAGAGAGTTGCTGGAGAAGAAGTAAGAGAGAGATGTGAGGGAAAAGAGGGAAATGAGTGAAAAGAGAGAGATCCCGGAAAAGAGGGAAGCCAGTGAATAGAGGCAGGTGAGGGGAAAGAGGTGAGAGAGACAGGCGAGGGGAAAGAGGGAAAAGAGAGAGTTGCGGGAATACAGGGAAAAGAGACAGGCGAGGGGAAAGTGTGAAAAGAGAGAGTTTATGGGAAAGCGGGAAACCAGTCAGAGGAGACAGCAAGGGGGTTGGGAGAGAGGAGAGAGAGAGTTGCTGGAGAAGAAGTAAGAGAGAGATGTGAGGGAAAAGAGGGAAATGAGTGAAAAGAGAGAGATCCCGGAAAAGAGGGAAGCCAGTGAAAAGAGGCAGGTGAGGGGAAAGAGGTGAGAGAGACAGGCGAGGGGAAAGAGGGAAAGAGAGAGTTGAGGGACTACAGGGAAAAGAGACAGGCGAGGGGAAAGAGGGAAAAGAGAGAGTTCAGGGGAAATAGGGAAACCAGGGAAAAGAGACATGAGAGGGAATGGAGTGAAAAGAGAGAGTTCAGGGAAAAGAGGGAAAGCAGGCAGAAGCGTCAGGAACGGCGGTAACAGGGAAGAGAGAGAGTTGTGGGAGAAGAAGTAAGAGAGACAGGCGAGGGGGAAGAGTGAAAAGAGAGCGTTGAGGGAAACCTGAAGAGAGGCGAGGGCAGAAAGGGAAAAGAGAGAGATGATGAATGAGAAGGGAAAGAGTGATGCGAGTGAAAGTGTGAAAATTGGACACCGAGGGAAGAGAGATAAAAGAGACACGCGAGAGTAAAGAGGGAAAAGAGAGAGTTCGTGGAAAAGAGGGGAACCAGGGAAAAGAGGCAGGCGAGGGGAAAGAGGTGAGAGAGACGGGCGAGGGGGAAGAGGGAAAGGAGAGAGTTGAGGGAATACAGGGAAAAGAGACAGGCGAGGGGGAAATGTGAAAAAAGAGAGTTTACGGGAAAGAGGGAAACCAGGCAGAGGAGACCGCAAAGGGGGGGAGAGAGGAGAGAGAGAGTTGCGGGAGGAGAAGTAAGAGAGACATGTGAGGGAAAAGAGGGAAAAGAGTGAAAAAAGAGATTTCAGGGAAAAGAGGGAAGCCAGTGAAAAGAGGCAGGTGAGGGGAAAGAGGTGCGAGAGACAGGCGAGGGGAAAGAGGGAAAAGAGAGAGTTTACGGTAAAGAGGGAAACCAGGCAGAGGAGACAGCAAAGGGGGGAGAGAGGGGGGAGAGAGTTGCCGGAGACGAGGTAAAATAGACAAGCAAGGGAAAGGAGGGAAAAGAGAGAGTCGAGGGAAAGGAGTGAAAAGAGAGCGTTCAGGGAAAAGAGGGAAAGCAGGCAGAAGAGTCAGGAACGGGGGCAAGAGGGAAGAGAGAGAGTTGTGGGAGAAGAAGTAAGAGAGACAGGCGAGGGGAAAGAGTGAAAAGAGAGAGTTGAGGGGAAAGAGGGAAACCAGGGGAGAGAGACATGAGAGGGGGGAAGAGTGAAAAGAGAGAGTTCGTGGAAAAGAGGGAAACCGGGGAAAAGAGGAAGGTGAGGGGAAAGAGGTGAGGGAGATAGGCGAGGGGGAAAGAGGGAAAAGAGAGAGTTGCGGGAATACAGGGAAAAGAGAGAGGCGAGGAGAAAGTGTGAAAAAAGAGAGTTTACGGGAAAGAGGGAAACCAGTCAGAGGAGACAGCAAGGGGGTGGGGAGAGAGGAGAGAGAGAGTTGCTGGAGAAGAAGTAAGAGAGAGATGTGAGGGAAAAGAGGGAAATGAGTGAAAAGAGAGAGATCCCGGAAAAGAGGGAAGCCAGTGAAAAGAGGCAGGTGAGGGGAAAGAGGTGAGAGAGACAGGCGAGGGGAAAGAGGGAAAGAGAGAGTTGAGGGACTACAGGGAAAAGAGACAGGCGAGGGGAAAGAGGGAAAAGAGAGAGTTCAGGGAAAAGAGGGAAACCAGGGAAAAGAGACATGAGAGGGAATGGAGTGAAAAGAGAGAGTTCAGGGAAAAGAGGGAAAGCAGGCAGAAGCGTCAGGAACGGCGGTAACAGGGAAGAGAGAGAGTTGTGGGAGAAGAAGTAAGAGAGACAGGCGAGGGGGAAGAGTGAAAAGAGAGCGTTGAGGGAAACCTGAAGAGAGGCGAGGGCAGAAAGGGAAAAGAGAGAGATGATGAATGAGAAGGGAAAGAGTGATGCGAGTGAAAGTGTGAAAATTGGACACCGAGGGAAGAGAGATAAAAGAGACACGCGAGAGTAAAGAGGGAAAAGAGAGAGTTCGTGGAAAAGAGGGGAACCAGGGAAAAGAGGCAGGCGAGGGGAAAGAGGTGAGAGAGACGGGCGAGGGGGAAGAGGGAAAGGAGAGAGTTGAGGGAATACAGGGAAAAGAGACAGGCGAGGGGGAAATGTGAAAAAAGAGAGTTTACGGGAAAGAGGGAAACCAGGCAGAGGAGACCGCAAAGGGGGGGAGAGAGGAGAGAGAGAGTTGCGGGAGGAGAAGTAAGAGAGACATGTGAGGGAAAAGAGGGAAAAGAGTGAAAAAAGAGATTTCAGGGAAAAGAGGGAAGCCAGTGAAAAGAGGCAGGTGAGGGGAAAGAGGTGCGAGAGACAGGCGAGGGGAAAGAGGGAAAAGAGAGAGTTTACGGTAAAGAGGGAAACCAGGCAGAGGAGACAGCAAAGGGGGGAGAGAGGGGAGAGAGAGTTGCCGGAGACGAGGTAAAATAGACAAGCAAGGGAAAGGAGGGAAAAGAGAGAGTCGAGGGAAAGGAGTGAAAAGAGAGCGTTCAGGGAAAAGAGGGAAAGCAGGCAGAAGAGTCAGGAACGGGGGCAAGAGAGAAGAGAGAGAGTTGTGGGAGAAGAAGTAAAAGAGACAGGCGAGGGGAAAGAGTGAAAAGAGAGAGCTTAGGGAAAAGCGGGAAACCAGGCAGAAGAGACAGCAAATGGGGGGAGAGGGGGGAGAGAGAGTTGCCGGAGAAGAAGTAAGAGAGACATGTGAGGGAAAAGAGGGAAAAGAGTGAAAAGAGAGAGTTCAGGGAAAAGAGGGAAACCAGGGAAAAGAGGCAGGTGAGGGGAAAGAGGTGAGAGAGACAGGCGAGGGGAGAGAGTTGAGGGAATACAGGGAAAAGAGACAGGCGAGAGGGAAGTGTGAAAAGAGAGAGTTTACGGGAAAGAGGGAAACCAGGCAGAGGAGACAGCAAAGGGGGGAGAGAGGGGGGAGAGAGTTGCCGGAGACGAGGTAAAATAGACAAGCAAGGAAAAGGAGGGAAAAGAGAGAGTTGAGGGAAAGGAGTGAAAAGAGAGAGTTCAGGGAAAAGAGGGAAAGCAGGCAGAAGAGTCCGGAACGGGGGCAAGAGGGAAGAGAGAGAGTTGTGGGAGAAGAAGTAAAAGAGACAGGCGAGGGGAAAGAGTGAAAAGAGAGAGTTGAGGGGAAAGAGGGAAACCAGGGAAGAGAGATATGAGAGGGGAAAAGAGTGAAAAGAGAGCGTTTAGGGAAAAGAGGGAAACCAGGCAGAGGAGATAGCAAATGGGGGGGGGGAGAAAAGAGAGAGAGTTGCAGGAGAAGAAGTAAGAGAGACATGTGAGGGAAAAGAGGGAAAACAGTGAAAAGAGAGAGTTCGTGGAAAAGAGGGAAACCAGGGAAAAGAGGCAGGTGAGGGGAAAGAGGTGAGAGAGACAGGCGAGGAGGAAGAGGGAAAAGAGAGAGTTGAGGGAATACAGGGAAAAGAGACACTTGAGGGGAAGAGGGAAAGGAGAGAGTTGAGGGAATACAGGGAAAAGAGACAGGCGGGGAGGAAGTGGGAAAAGAGAGAGTTTACGGGGAAGAGGGAAACCAGGCAGAGGAGACAGCAAAGCGGGGGAGAGGGGGGAGAGAGTGTTGCCGGAGAAGAAGTAAAAGAGAGATGTGAGGGAAAAGAGTGAAAAGAGAGAGTCGAGGGAAAAGAGTGAAAAGAGAGAGTTCAGGGAAAAGAGGGAAAGCAGTGAAAAGACACAGGTGAGGGTAAAGAGGTGAGTGAGACAGGCGAGGGGAAAGACGGAAAAGAAAGAGTTGAGGGAATACAGGGAAAAGACACAGGCGAGGGGAATGTTTGAAAAGAGAGAGTTTAGGGGAAAGAGGGAAACCAGGCAGAGGACACCGCAAAGGGGGAGAGAGAGGAGAGAGAGAGTTGCCGGAGACGAGGTAAAATAGACAAGCAAGGGAAAGGAGGGAAAAGAGAGAGTCGAGGGAAAGGAGTGAAAAGAGAGAGTTGAGGGGAAAAAGGGAAAGCAGGCAGAAGAGTCAGGAACGGGGGGAAGAGGGAAGAGAGAGAGTTGTGGGAGAAGAAGTAAGAGAGACAGGCGAGGGGAAAGTGTGAAAAGAGAGAGTTTATGGGAAAGCGGGAAACCAGTCAGAGGAGACAGCAAGGGGGTTGGGAGAGAGGAGAGAGAGAGTTGCTGGAGAAGAAGTAAGAGAGAGATGTGAGGGAAAAGAGGGAAATGAGTGAAAAGAGAGAGATCCCGGAAAAGAGGGAAGCCAGTGAAAAGAGGCAGGT
The DNA here is from genome assembly GCA_028022735.1 of Gypaetus barbatus. NCBI lineage: Eukaryota > Metazoa > Chordata > Aves > Accipitriformes > Accipitridae > Gypaetus > Gypaetus barbatus. The sequence continues at coordinate 27,091,010 of CM051561.1, read as the reverse complement.
GAGGGGAAAGAGGTGAGAGAGACAGGCGAGGGGAAAGAGGGAAAGAGAGAGTTGAGGGACTACAGGGAAAAGAGACAGGCGAGGGGAAAGAGGGAAAAGAGAGAGTTCAGGGAAAAGAGGGAAACCAGGGAAAAGAGACATGAGAGGGAATGGAGTGAAAAGAGAGAGTTCAGGGAAAAGAGGGAAAGCAGGCAGAAGCGTCAGGAACGGCGGTAACAGGGAAGAGAGAGAGTTGTGGGAGAAGAAGTAAGAGAGACAGGCGAGGGGGAAGAGTGAAAAGAGAGCGTTGAGGGAAACCTGAAGAGAGGCGAGGGCAGAAAGGGAAAAGAGAGAGATGATGACTGAGAAGGGAAAGAGTGATGCGAGTGAAAGTGTGAAAATTGGACACCGAGGGAAGAGAGATAAAAGAGACACGCGAGAGTAAAGAGGGAAAAGAGAGAGTTCGTGGAAAAGAGGGGAACCAGGGAAAAGAGGCAGGCGAGGGGAAAGAGGTGAGAGAGACGGGCGAGGGGGAAGAGGGAAAGGAGAGAGTTGAGGGAATACAGGGAAAAGAGACAGGCGAGGGGGAAATGTGAAAAAAGAGAGTTTACGGGAAAGAGGGAAACCAGGCAGAGGAGACCGCAAAGGGGGGGAGAGAGGAGAGAGAGAGTTGCGGGAGGAGAAGTAAGAGAGACATGTGAGGGAAAAGAGGGAAAAGAGTGAAAAAAGAGATTTCAGGGAAAAGAGGGAAGCCAGTGAAAAGAGGCAGGTGAGGGGAAAGAGGTGCGAGAGACAGGCGAGGGGAAAGAGGGAAAAGAGAGAGTTTACGGTAAAGAGGGAAACCAGGCAGAGGAGACAGCAAAGGGGGGAGAGAGGGGGGAGAGAGTTGCCGGAGACGAGGTAAAATAGACAAGCAAGGGAAAGGAGGGAAAAGAGAGAGTCGAGGGAAAGGAGTGAAAAGAGAGCGTTCAGGGAAAAGAGGGAAAGCAGGCAGAAGAGTCAGGAACGGGGGCAAGAGGGAAGAGAGAGAGTTGTGGGAGAAGAAGTAAGAGAGACAGGCGAGGGGAAAGAGTGAAAAGAGAGAGTTGAGGGGAAAGAGGGAAACCAGGGGAGAGAGACATGAGAGGGGGGAAGAGTGAAAAGAGAGAGTTCGTGGAAAAGAGGGAAACCGGGGAAAAGAGGAAGGTGAGGGGAAAGAGGTGAGGGAGATAGGCGAGGGGGAAAGAGGGAAAAGAGAGAGTTGCGGGAATACAGGGAAAAGAGAGAGGCGAGGAGAAAGTGTGAAAAAAGAGAGTTTACGGGAAAGAGGGAAACCAGTCAGAGGAGACAGCAAGGGGGTGGGGAGAGAGGGGAGAGAGAGTTGCTGGAGAAGAAGTAAGAGAGAGATGTGAGGGAAAAGAGGGAAATGAGTGAAAAGAGAGAGATCCCGGAAAAGAGGGAAGCCAGTGAAAAGAGGCAGGTGAGGGGAAAGAGGTGAGAGAGACAGGCGAGGGGAAAGAGGGAAAGAGAGAGTTGAGGGACTACAGGGAAAAGAGACAGGCGAGGGGAAAGAGGGAAAAGAGAGAGTTCAGGGAAAAGAGGGAAACCAGGGAAAAGAGACATGAGAGGGAATGGAGTGAAAAGAGAGAGTTCAGGGAAAAGAGGGAAAGCAGGCAGAAGCGTCAGGAACGGCGGTAACAGGGAAGAGAGAGAGTTGTGGGAGAAGAAGTAAGAGAGACAGGCGAGGGGGAAGAGTGAAAAGAGAGCGTTGAGGGAAACCTGAAGAGAGGCGAGGGCAGAAAGGGAAAAGAGAGAGATGATGAATGAGAAGGGAAAGAGTGATGCGAGTGAAAGTGTGAAAATTGGACACCGAGGGAAGAGAGATAAAAGAGACACGCGAGAGTAAAGAGGGAAAAGAGAGAGTTCGTGGAAAAGAGGGGAACCAGGGAAAAGAGGCAGGCGAGGGGAAAGAGGTGAGAGAGACGGGCGAGGGGGAAGAGGGAAAGGAGAGAGTTGAGGGAATACAGGGAAAAGAGACAGGCGAGGGGGAAATGTGAAAAAAGAGAGTTTACGGGAAAGAGGGAAACCAGGCAGAGGAGACCGCAAAGGGGGGGAGAGAGGAGAGAGAGAGTTGCGGGAGGAGAAGTAAGAGAGACATGTGAGGGAAAAGAGGGAAAAGAGTGAAAAAAGAGATTTCAGGGAAAAGAGGGAAGCCAGTGAAAAGAGGCAGGTGAGGGGAAAGAGGTGCGAGAGACAGGCGAGGGGAAAGAGGGAAAAGAGAGAGTTTACGGTAAAGAGGGAAACCAGGCAGAGGAGACAGCAAAGGGGGGAGAGAGGGGAGAGAGAGTTGCCGGAGACGAGGTAAAATAGACAAGCAAGGGAAAGGAGGGAAAAGAGAGAGTCGAGGGAAAGGAGTGAAAAGAGAGCGTTCAGGGAAAAGAGGGAAAGCAGGCAGAAGAGTCAGGAACGGGGGCAAGAGAGAAGAGAGAGAGTTGTGGGAGAAGAAGTAAAAGAGACAGGCGAGGGGAAAGAGTGAAAAGAGAGAGCTTAGGGAAAAGCGGGAAACCAGGCAGAAGAGACAGCAAATGGGGGGAGAGGGGGGAGAGAGAGTTGCCGGAGAAGAAGTAAGAGAGACATGTGAGGGAAAAGAGGGAAAAGAGTGAAAAGAGAGAGTTCAGGGAAAAGAGGGAAACCAGGGAAAAGAGGCAGGTGAGGGGAAAGAGGTGAGAGAGACAGGCGAGGGGAGAGAGTTGAGGGAATACAGGGAAAAGAGACAGGCGAGAGGGAAGTGTGAAAAGAGAGAGTTTACGGGAAAGAGGGAAACCAGGCAGAGGAGACAGCAAAGGGGGGAGAGAGGGGGGAGAGAGTTGCCGGAGACGAGGTAAAATAGACAAGCAAGGGAAAGGAGGGAAAAGAGAGAGTTGAGGGAAAGGAGTGAAAAGAGAGAGTTCAGGGAAAAGAGGGAAAGCAGGCAGAAGAGTCCGGAACGGGGGCAAGAGGGAAGAGAGAGAGTTGTGGGAGAAGAAGTAAAAGAGACAGGCGAGGGGAAAGAGTGAAAAGAGAGAGTTGAGGGGAAAGAGGGAAACCAGGGAAGAGAGATATGAGAGGGGAAAAGAGTGAAAAGAGAGCGTTTAGGGAAAAGAGGGAAACCAGGCAGAGGAGATAGCAAATGGGGGGGGGGGAGAAAAGAGAGAGAGTTGCAGGAGAAGAAGTAAGAGAGACATGTGAGGGAAAAGAGGGAAAACAGTGAAAAGAGAGAGTTCGTGGAAAAGAGGGAAACCAGGGAAAAGAGGCAGGTGAGGGGAAAGAGGTGAGAGAGACAGGCGAGGAGGAAGAGGGAAAAGAGAGAGTTGAGGGAATACAGGGAAAAGAGACACTTGAGGGGAAGAGGGAAAGGAGAGAGTTGAGGGAATACAGGGAAAAGAGACAGGCGGGGAGGAAGTGGGAAAAGAGAGAGTTTACGGGGAAGAGGGAAACCAGGCAGAGGAGACAGCAAAGCGGGGGAGAGGGGGGAGAGAGTGTTGCCGGAGAAGAAGTAAAAGAGAGATGTGAGGGAAAAGAGTGAAAAGAGAGAGTCGAGGGAAAAGAGTGAAAAGAGAGAGTTCAGGGAAAAGAGGGAAAGCAGTGAAAAGACACAGGTGAGGGTAAAGAGGTGAGTGAGACAGGCGAGGGGAAAGACGGAAAAGAAAGAGTTGAGGGAATACAGGGAAAAGACACAGGCGAGGGGAATGTTTGAAAAGAGAGAGTTTAGGGGAAAGAGGGAAACCAGGCAGAGGACACCGCAAAGGGGGAGAGAGAGGAGAGAGAGAGTTGCCGGAGACGAGGTAAAATAGACAAGCAAGGGAAAGGAGGGAAAAGAGAGAGTCGAGGGAAAGGAGTGAAAAGAGAGAGTTGAGGGGAAAAAGGGAAAGCAGGCAGAAGAGTCAGGAACGGGGGGAAGAGGGAAGAGAGAGAGTTGTGGGAGAAGAAGTAAGAGAGACAGGCGAGGGGAAAGTGTGAAAAGAGAGAGTTTATGGGAAAGCGGGAAACCAGTCAGAGGAGACAGCAAGGGGGTTGGGAGAGAGGAGAGAGAGAGTTGCTGGAGAAGAAGTAAGAGAGAGATGTGAGGGAAAAGAGGGAAATGAGTGAAAAGAGAGAGATCCCGGAAAAGAGGGAAGCCAGTGAAAAGAGGCAGGTGAGGGGAAAGAGGTGAGAGAGACAGGCGAGGGGAAAGAGGGAAAGAGAGAGTTGAGGGACTACAGGGAAAAGAGACAGGCGAGGGGAAAGAGGGAAAAGAGAGAGTTCAGGGAAAAGAGGGAAACCAGGGAAAAGAGACATGAGAGGGAATGGAGTGAAAAGAGAGAGTTCAGGGAAAAGAGGGAAAGCAGGCAGAAGCTTCAGGAACGGCGGTAACAGGGAAGAGAGAGAGTTGTGGGAGAAGAAGTAAGAGAGACAGGCGAGGGGGAAGAGTGAAAAGAGAGCGTTGAGGGAAACCTGAAGAGAGGCGAGGGCAGAAAGGGAAAAGAGAGAGATGATGAATGAGAAGGGAAAGAGTGATGCGAGTGAAAGTGTGAAAATTGGACACCGAGGGAAGAGAGATAAAAGAGACAGGCGAGGGTAAAGAGGGAAAAGAGAGAGTTCGTGGAAAAGAGGGAAACCAGTGAAAAGAGGCAGGCGAGGGGAAAGAGGTGAGAGAGACGGGCGAGGGGGAAGAGGGAAAGGAGAGAGTTGAGGGAATACAGGGAAAAGAGACAGGCGAGGAAAAGAGTGAAAAGAGAGAGTTCAGGGAAAAGCAGGAAGCCAGGCAGAGGAGACAGCAAAGGGGGGGAGAGAGGAGCGAGAGAGTTGCCAGAGAAGAAGAGAGACATGTGAGGGAAAAGAGAGAGTCGAGGGAAAAGAGGGAAAAGAGAGAGTTCAGGGAAAAGAGGGAAACCAGGCAGAAGAGTCAGGAACGGGGGCAAGAGGGAAGAGAGAGAGTTGTGGGAGAAGAAGTAAGAGAGACAGGCGAGGGGAAAGAGTGAAAAGAGAGAGTTCAAGGAAAAGAGACAAGCGAGCGAAGAGAGACAAGCGAGTGAAAAGAGAGAGTTGAGGGAAACGAGGGAAACGAGGGAAAAGAGACATGAGAGGGGAAAGGCGTGAAAAGAGAGAGTTCCTGGAAAAGCGGGAAACCAGGGAAAAGAGACCGGCGAGTGGAAAAGAGGTAAAATAGACAAGCGAGGGAAAGGAGGGAAAAGAGAGAGTTGAGGGAAACCGGAAGAGCAGCGAGGGCAGAAAGGGAAAAGAGAGAGATGATGAATGAGAAGGGAAAGAGTGAGGCGAGTGAAAGTGTGAAAACTGGACACCGAGGGAAGAGAGATAAAAGAGACAGGCGAGGGTAAAGAGGGAAAAGAGAGAGTTCGTGGAAAAGAGGGAAACCAGTGAAAAGAGGCAGGTGAGGGGAAAGAGGTGAGAGAGACAGGCGAGGGACAAGTGTGAAAAGAGAGAGTTGCGGGAAACCGGGGAAAAGAGACATGAGAGGGAAAGGAGTGAAAAGAGAGAGTTCAGGGAAAAGCGGGAAACCAGGCAGAAGAGTCAGGAATGGGGGCAACAGGGAAGAGAGAGAGTTGTGGGAGAAGAAGTAAGAGAGACAGGCGAGGGGGAAGAGTGAAAAGAGAGAGTTGAGGGGAAAGAGGGAAACCAGGGAAGAGAGATATGAGAGGGGAAAAGAGTGAAAAGAGAGAGTTCGGGGAAAAGAGTGAAAAGAGAGAGTTCAGGGAAAAGAGGGAAACCAGGGAAATGAGACATGAGAGGGAAAGGAGTGAAAAGAGAGAGTTCAGGGAAAAGAGGGGGACCTGGCAGAAGAGACAGGAAAGGGGGGGAGAGGGAAAAAAGAGAGTTCATGGAAAAGAGGGACACGAGGAAAAAGAGGCAGGTGTGGGAAAAGAGGTGAGAGAGACAGGCGAGGGGAAAGTGTGAAAAGAGAGCGTTTACGGGAAAGAGGGAAACCAGGCAGAGGAGACAGCAAAGGGGGGGGAGACAGGAGAGAGAGAATTGACGGAGAAGAAGTAAGAGAGACATGTGAGGGAAAAGAGGGAAAAGAGTGAAAAGAGAGAGTTCAGGCAAAAGAGGGAAACCAGTGAAAAGAGGCAGGTGAGGGGAAAGAGGTGAGAGAGACAGGCGAGGGGGAAGAGGGAAAAGAGAGAGTTGAGGGAATACAGGGAAAAGATCCGAGAGGAAAAGAGTGAAAAGAGAGAGTTCAGGGAAAAGAGGGAAACCAGGGAAAAGAGACAAGAGAGGAAAAGAGTGAAAACAGAGAGTTCAGGGAAAAGAGGGGGACCTGGCAGAAGAGACAGGCGAGGGGGAAGAGGGAAAAGAGAGAGTTGGGGGAACACAGGGAAAAGAGACAGACGTGGGGAAAGTCTGAAAAGAGAGAGTTTACGGGAAAGAGGGAAAACAGGCAGAAGAGACAGCAAAGGGGGGGGGGGAGAGTTGCCGGAGAAGAAGTAAGAGAGACATGCGAGGGAAAAGAGGGAAAAGAGAGAGTTGAGGGAAAAGAGGGAAACCAGGGAAAAGAGACATGAGAGGGAAAAGAGTGAAAAGAGAGAGTTCCGGGAAAAGCGGGAAACCAGGGAAAAGGGACCGGCGAGTGGAAAAGAGGTAAAATAGACAAGCGAGGGAAAGGAGGGAAAAGAGAGAGTTGAGGGAAACCGGAAGAGCAGCGAGGGCAGAAAGGGAAAAGAGAGAGATGATGAATGAGAAGGGAAAGAGTGAGGCGAGTGAAAGTGTGAAAATTGGACACCGAGGGAAGAGAGATAAAAGAGACAGGCGAGGGTAAAGAGGGAAAAGAGAGAGTTCGTGGAAAAGAGGGAAACCAGTGAAAAGAGGCAGGTGAGGGGAAAGAGGTGAGAGAGACAGGCGAGGGGAAAGAGGGAAAGAAAGAGTTGAGGGAATACAGGGAAAAGAGACAAGAGAGGAAAAGAGTGAAAAGAGAGAGTTCAGGGAAAAGCAGGAAGCCAGGCAGAGGAGACAGCAAAGGGGGGGAGAGAGGAGAGAGAGAGTTGCCAGAGAAGAAGAGAGACATGTGAGGGAAAAGAGAGAGTCGAGGGAAAAGAGGGAAAAGAGAGAGTTCAGGGAAAAGAGGGAAACCAGGCAGAAGAGTCAGGAACGGGGGCAAGAGGGAAGAGAGAGAGTTGTGGGAGAAGAAGTAAGAGAGACAGGCGAGGGGAAAGAGTGAAAAGAGAGAGTTCACGGAAAAGAGACAAGCGAGCGAAGAGAGACAAGCGAGTGAAAAGAGAGAGTTGAGGGAAAAGAGGGAAACGAGGGAAAAGAGACATGAGGGGGAAAGGCGTGAAAAGAGAGAGTTCCTGGAAAAGCGGGAAACCAGGGAAAAGAGACCGGCGAGTGGAAAAGAGGTAAAATAGACAAGCGAGGGAAAGGAGGGAAAAGAGAGAGTTGAGGGAAACCGGAAGAGCAGCGAGGGCAGAAAGGGAAAAGAGAGAGATGATGAATGAGAAGGGAAAGAGTGAGGCGAGTGAAAGTGTGAAAACTGGACACCGAGGGAAGAGAGATAAAAGAGACAGGCGAGGGTAAAGAGGGAAAAGAGAGAGTTCGTGGAAAAGAGGGAAACCAGTGAAAAGAGGCAGGTGAGGGGAAAGAGGTGAGAGAGACAGGCGAGGGACAAGTGTGAAAAGAGAGAGTTGCGGGAAACCAGGGAAAAGAGACATGAGAGGGAAAGGAGTGAAAAGAGAGAGTACAGGGAAAAGCGGGAAACCAGGCAGAAGAGTCAGGAACGGGGGCAATAGGGAAGAGAGAGAGTTGTGGGAGAAGAAGTAAGAGAGACAGGCGAGGGGAAAGAGTGAAAAGAGAGAGTTGAGGGGGAAGAGGGAAACCAGGGAAGAGAGATATGAGAGGGGAAAAGAGTGAAAAGAGAGAGTTCAGGGAAAAGAGGGAAACCAGGGAAATGAGACATGAGAGGGAAAGGAGTGAAAAGAGAGAGTTCAGGGAAAAGAGGGGGACCTGGCAGAAGAGACAGGAAAGGGGGGGAGAGGGAAAAAAGAGAGTTCATGGAAAAGAGGGACACGAGGAAAAAGAGGCAGGTGTGGGAAAAGAGGTGAGAGAGACAGGCGAGGGGAAAGTGTGAAAAGAGAGCGTTTACGGGAAAGAGGGAAACCAGGCAGAGGAGACAGCAAAGGGGGGGGAGACAGGAGAGAGAGAATTGACGGAGAAGAAGTAAGAGAGACATGTGAGGGAAAAGAGGGAAAAGAGTGAAAAGAGAGAGTTCGTGGAAAAGAGGGAAACCAGTGAAAAGAGGCAGGTGAGGGGAAAGAGGTGAGAGAGACAGGCGAGGGGGAAGAGGGAAAAGAGAGAGTTGAGGGAATACAGGGAAAAGAGCTGAGAGGAAAAGAGTGAAAAGAGAGAGTTCAGGGAAAAGAGGGAAACCAGGGAAAAGAGACAAGAGAGGAAAAGAGTGAAAAGAGAGAGTTCAGGGAAAAGCGGGAAGCCAGGCAGAGGAGGCAGCAAAGGGGGGGAGAGAGGGGAGAGAGATTTGCCGGAGAAGAAGTAAGAGAGAAATGTGAGGGAAAAGAGAGAGTCGAGGGAAAAGAGGGAAAAGAGAGAGTTCAGGGAAAAGAGGGAAACCAGGCAGAAGAGTCAGGAACGGGGGCAAGAGGGAAGAGAGAGAGTTGTGGGAGAAGAAGTAAGAGAGACAGGCGAGGGGGAAGAGTGAAAAGAGAGCGTTCGAGGAAAAGAGACAAGCGAGGGAAGAGAGACAAGCGAGTGAAAAGAGTGAAAAGAGAGCGTTGAGGGAAAAGAGGGAAACCAGGGAAATGAGACATGAGAGGGAAAGGAGTGAAAAGAGAGAGTTCAGGGAAAAGAGGGGGACCTGGCAGAAGAGACAGGCGAGGGAAAAGAGGGAAAAGAGAGAGTTCAGGGAAAAGAGGGAAACCAGGCAGAAGAGTCAGGAACGGGGGCAAGAGGGAAGAGAGAGAGTTGTGGGAGAAGAAGTAAGAGAGACAGGCGAGGGGAAAGAGTGAAAAGAGAGAGTTCAAGGAAAAGAGACAAGCGAGCGAAGAGAGACAAGCGAGTGAAAAGAGAGAGTTGAGGGAAAAGAGGGAAACGAGGGAAAAGAGACATGAGGGGGAAAGGCGTGAAAAGAGAGAGTTCCTGGAAAAGTGGGAAACCAGGGAAAAGAGACCGGCGAGTGGAAAAGAGGTAAAATAGACAAGCGAGGGAAAGGAGGGAAAAGAGAGAGTTGAGGGAAACCGGAAGAGCAGCGAGGGCAGAAAGGGAAAAGAGAGAGATGATGAATGAGAAGGGAAAGAGTGAGGCGAGTGAAAGTGTGAAAACTGGACACCGAGGGAAGAGAGATAAAAGAGACAGGCGAGGGTAAAGAGGGAAAAGAGAGAGTTCGTGGAAAAGAGGGAAACCAGTGAAAAGAGGCAGGTGAGGGGAAAGAGGTGAGAGAGACAGGCGAGGGACAAGTGTGAAAAGAGAGAGTTGCGGGAAACCAGGGAAAAGAGACATGAGAGGGAAAGGAGTGAAAAGAGAGAGTACAGGGAAAAGCGGGAAACCAGGCAGAAGAGTCAGGAACGGGGGCAATAGGGAAGAGAGAGAGTTGTGGGAGAAGAAGTAAGAGAGACAGGCGAGGGGAAAGAGTGAAAAGAGAGAGTTGAGGGGAAAGAGGGAAACCAGGGAAGAGAGATATGAGAGGGGAAAAGAGTGAGAAGAGAGAGTTCAGGGAAAAGAGGGAAACCAGGGAAGAGAGATATGAGAGGGGAAAAGAGTGAAAAGAGAGAGTTCGGGGAAAAGAGTGAAAAGAGAGAGTTCAGGGAAAAGAGGGAAACCAGGGAAATGAGACATGAGAGGGAAAGGAGTGAAAAGAGAGAGTTCAGGGAAAAGAGGGGGACCTGGCAGAAGAGACAGGAAAGGGGGGGAGAGGGAAAAAAGAGAGTTCATGGAAAAGAGGGACACGAGGAAAAAGAGGCAGGTGTGGGAAAAGAGGTGAGAGAGACAGGCGAGGGGAAAGTGTGAAAAGAGAGCGTTTACGGGAAAGAGGGAAACCAGGCAGAGGAGACAGCAAAGGGGGGGGAGACAGGAGAGAGAGAATTGACGGAGAAGAAGTAAGAGAGACATGTGAGGGAAAAGAGGGAAAAGAGTGAAAAGAGAGAGTTCAGGCAAAAGAGGGAAACCAGTGAAAAGAGGCAGGTGAGGGGAAAGAGGTGAGAGAGACAGGCGAGGGGGAAGAGGGAAAAGAGAGAGTTGAGGGAATACAGGGAAAAGATCCGAGAGGAAAAGAGTGAAAAGAGAGAGTTCAGGGAAAAGAGGGAAACCAGGGAAAAGAGACAAGAGAGGAAAAGAGTGAAAACAGAGAGTTCAGGGAAAAGAGGGGGACCTGGCAGAAGAGACAGGCGAGGGGGAAGAGGGAAAAGAGAGAGTTGGGGGAACACAGGGAAAAGAGACAGGCGTGGGGAAAGTCTGAAAAGAGAGAGTTTACGGGAAAGAGGGAAAACAGGCAGAAGAGACAGCAAAGGGGGGGGGGAGAGTTGCCGGAGAAGAAGTAAGAGAGACATGCGAGGGAAAAGAGGGAAAAGAGAGAGGTGAGGGAAAAGAGGGAAACCAGGGAAAAGAGACATGAGAGGGAAAAGAGTGAAAAGAGAGAGTTCCGGGAAAAGCGGGAAACCAGGGAAAAGGGACCGGCGAGTGGAAAAGAGGTAAAATAGACAAGCGAGGGAAAGGAGGGAAAAGAGAGAGTTGAGGGAAACCGGAAGAGCAGCGAGGGCAGAAAGGGAAAAGAGAGAGATGATGAATGAGAAGGGAAAGAGTGAGGAGAGTGAAAGTGTGAAAATTGGACACCGAGGGAAGAGAGATAAAAGAGACAGGCGAGGGTAAAGAGGGAAAAGAGAGAGTTCGTGGAAAAGAGGGAAACCAGTGAAAAGAGGCAGGTGAGGGGAAAGAGGTGAGAGAGACAGGCGAGGGGAAAGAGGGAAAGAAAGAGTTGAGGGAATACAGGGAAAAGAGACAAGAGAGGAAAAGAGTGAAAAGAGAGAGTTCAGGGAAAAGCAGGAAGCCAGGCAGAGGAGACAGCAAAGGGGGGGAGAGAGGAGAGAGAGAGTTGCCAGAGAAGAAGAGAGACATGTGAGGGAAAAGAGAGAGTCGAGGGAAAAGAGGGAAAAGAGAGAGTTCAGGGAAAAGAGGGAAACCAGGCAGAAGAGTCAGGAACGGGGGCAAGAGGGAAGAGAGAGAGTTGTGGGAGAAGAAGTAAGAGAGACAGGCGAGGGGAAAGAGTGAAAAGAGAGAGTTCACGGAAAAGATACAAGCGAGCGAAGAGAGACAAGCGAGTGAAAAGAGAGAGTTGAGGGAAAAGAGGGAAACGAGGGAAAAGAGACATGAGGGGGAAAGGCGTGAAAAGAGAGAGTTCCTGGAAAAGCGGGAAACCAGGGAAAAGAGACCGGCGAGTGGAAAAGAGGTAAAATAGACAAGCGAGGGAAAGGAGGGAAAAGAGAGAGTTGAGGGAAACCGGAAGAGCAGCGAGGGCAGAAAGGGAAAAGAGAGAGATGATGAATGAGAAGGGAAAGAGTGAGGCGAGTGAAAGTGTGAAAACTGGACACCGAGGGAAGAGAGATAAAAGAGACAGGCGAGGGTAAAGAGGGAAAAGAGAGAGTTCGTGGAAAAGAGGGAAACCAGTGAAAAGAGGCAGGTGAGGGGAAAGAGGTGAGAGAGACAGGCGAGGGACAAGTGTGAAAAGAGAGAGTTGCGGGAAACCAGGGAAAAGAGACATGAGAGGGAAAGGAGTGAAAAGAGAGAGTACAGGGAAAAGCGGGAAACCAGGCAGAAGAGTCAGGAACGGGGGCAATAGGGAAGAGAGAGAGTTGTGGGAGAAGAAGTAAGAGAGACAGGCGAGGGGAAAGAGTGAAAAGAGAGAGTTGAGGGGGAAGAGGGAAACCAGGGAAGAGAGATATGAGAGGGGAAAAGAGTGAAAAGAGAGAGTTCGGGGAAAAGAGGGAAACCAGGGAAATGAGACATGAGAGGGAAAGGAGTGAAAAGAGAGAGTTCAGGGAAAAGAGGGGGACCTGGCAGAAGAGACAGGAAAGGGGGGGAGAGGGAAAAAAGAGAGTTCATGGAAAAGAGGGACACGAGGAAAAAGAGGCAGGTGTGGGAAAAGAGGTGAGAGAGACAGGCGAGGGGAAAGTGTGAAAAGAGAGCGTTTACGGGAAAGAGGGAAACCAGGCAGAGGAGACAGCAAAGGGGGGGGAGACAGGAGAGAGAGAATTGACGGAGAAGAAGTAAGAGAGACATGTGAGGGAAAAGAGGGAAAAGAGTGAAAAGAGAGAGTTCGTGGAAAAGAGGGAAACCAGTGAAAAGAGGCAGGTGAGGGGAAAGAGGTGAGAGAGACAGGCGAGGGGGAAGAGGGAAAAGAGAGAGCTGAGGGAATACAGGGAAAAGAGCTGAGAGGAAAAGAGTGAAAAGAGAGAGTTCAGGGAAAAGAGGGAAACCAGGGGAAAGAGACAAGAGAGGAAAAGAGTGAAAAGAGAGAGTTCAGGGAAAAGCGGGAAGCCAGGCAGAGGAGACAGCAAAGGGGGGGAGAGAGGGGAGAGAGATTTGCCGGAGAAGAAGTAAGAGAGAAATGTGAGGGAACAGAGAGAGTCGAGGGAAAAGAGGGAAAAGAGAGAGTTCAGGGAAAAGAGGGAAACCAGGCAGAAGAGTCAGGAACGGGGGCAAGAGGGAAGAGAGAGAGTTGTGGGAGAAGAAGTAAGAGAGACAGGCGAGGGGGAAGAGTGAAAAGAGAGAGTTGAGGGGAAAGAGGGAAACCAGGGAAGAGAGATATGAGAGGGGAAAAGAGTGAAAAGAGAGAGTTCGGGGAAAAGAGGGAAACCAGGGAAATGAGACATGAGAGGGAAAGGAGTGAAAAGAGAGAGTTCAGGGAAAAGAGGGGGACCTGGCAGAAGAGACAGGAAAGGGGGGGAGAGGGAAAAAAGAGAGTTCATGGAAAAGAGGGACACGAGGAAAAAGAGGCAGGTGTGGGAAAAGAGGTGAGAGAGACAGGCGAGGGGAAAGTGTGAAAAGAGAGCGTTTACGGGAAAGAGGGAAACCAGGCAGAGGAGACAGCAAAGGGGGGGGAGACAGGAGAGAGAGAATTGACGGAGAAGAAGTAAGAGAGACATGTGAGGGAAAAGAGGGAAAAGAGTGAAAAGAGAGAGTTCGTGGAAAAGAGGGAAACCAGTGAAAAGAGGCAGGTGAGGGGAAAGAGGTGAGAGAGACAGGCGAGGGGGAAGAGGGAAAAGAGAGAGCTGAGGGAATACAGGGAAAAGAGCTGAGAGGAAAAGAGTGAAAAGAGAGAGTTCAGGGAAAAGAGGGAAACCAGGGGAAAGAGACAAGAGAGGAAAAGAGTGAAAAGAGAGAGTTCAGGGAAAAGCGGGAAGCCAGGCAGAGGAGACAGCAAAGGGGGGGAGAGAGGGGAGAGAGATTTGCCGGAGAAGAAGTAAGAGAGAAATGTGAGGGAACAGAGAGAGTCGAGGGAAAAGAGGGAAAAGAGAGAGTTCAGGGAAAAGAGGGAAACCAGGCAGAAGAGTCAGGAACGGGGGCAAGAGGGAAGAGAGAGAGTTGTGGGAGAAGAAGTAAGAGAGACAGGCGAGGGGGAAGAGTGAAAAGAGAGCGTTCGAGGAAAAGAGACAAGCGAGGGAAGAGAGACAAGCGAGTGAAAAGAGTGAAAAGAGAGCGTTGAGGGAAAAGAGGGAAACCAGGGAAATGAGACATGAGAGGGAAATGAGTGAAAAGAGAGAGTTCAGGGAAAAGAGGGGGACCTGGCAGAAGAGACAGGCGAGGGGGAAGAGGGAAAAGAGAGAGTTGGGGAACACAGGGAAAAGAGACAGGCGAGGGGGAAGTCTGAAAAGAGAGAGTTTACGGGAAAGAGGGAAAACAGGCAGAAGAGACAGCAAAGGGGGGGGGGGGAGAGTTGCCGGAGAAGAAGTAAGAGAGACATGCGAGGGAAAAGAGGGAAAAGAGAGAGTTGAGGGAAAAGAGGGAAACCAGGGAAAAGAGACATGAGAGGGAAAAGAGTGAAAAGAGAGAGTTCCTGGAAAAGCGGGAAACCAGGGAAAAGAGACCGGCGAGTGGAAAAGAGGTAAAATAGACAAGCGAGGGAAAGGAGGGAAAAGAGAGAGTTGAGGGAAACCGGAAGAGCAGCGAGGGCAGAAAGGGAAAAGAGAGAGATGATGAATGAGAAGGGAAAGAGTGAGGCGAGTGAAAGTGTGAAAACTGGACACCGAGGGAAGAGAGATAAAAGAGACAGGCGAGGGTAAAGAGGGAAAAGAGAGAGTTCGTGGAAAAGAGGGAAACCATTGAAAAGAGGCAGGTGAGGGGAAAGAGGTGAGAGAGACAGGCGAGGGACAAGTGTGAAAAGAGAGAGTTGCGGGAAACCAGGGAAAAGAGACATGAGAGGGAAAGGAGTGAAAAGAGAGAGTACAGGGAAAAGCGGGAAACCAGGCAGAAGAGTCAGGAACGGGGGCAATAGGGAAGAGAGAGAGTTGTGGGAGAAGAAGTAAGAGAGACAGGCGAGGGGAAAGAGTGAAAAGAGAGAGTTGAGGGGAAAGAGGGAAACCAGGGAAGAGAGATATGAGAGGGGAAAAGAGTGAAAAGAGAGAGTTCGGGGAAAAGAGGGAAACCAGGGAAATGAGACATGAGAGGGAAAGGAGTGAAAAGAGAGAGTTCAGGGAAAAGAGGGGGACCTGGCAGAAGAGACAGGAAAGGGGGGGAGAGGGAAAAAAGAGAGTTCATGGAAAAGAGGGACACGAGGAAAAAGAGGCAGGTGTGGGAAAAGAGGTGAGAGAGACAGGCGAGGGGAAAGTGTGAAAAGAGAGCGTTTACGGGAAAGAGGGAAACCAGGCAGAGGAGACAGCAAAGGGGGGGGAGACAGGAGAGAGAGAATTGACGGAGAAGAAGTAAGAGAGACATGTGAGGGAAAAGAGGGAAAAGAGTGAAAAGAGAGAGTTCGTGGAAAAGAGGGAAACCAGTGAAAAGAGGCAGGTGAGGGGAAAGAGGTGAGAGAGACAGGCGAGGGGGAAGAGGGAAAAGAGAGAGCTGAGGGAATACAGGGAAAAGAGCTGAGAGGAAAAGAGTGAAAAGAGAGAGTTCAGGGAAAAGAGGGAAACCAGGGGAAAGAGACAAGAGAGGAAAAGAGTGAAAAGAGAGAGTTCAAGGGAAAAGCGGGAAGCCAGGCAGAGGAGACAGCAAAGGGGGGGAGAGAGGGGAGAGAGATTTGCCGGAGAAGAAGTAAGAGAGAAATGTGAGGGAAAAGAGAGAGTCGAGGGAAAAGAGGGAAAAGAGAGAGTTCAGGGAAAAGAGGGAAACCAGGCAGAAGAGTCAGGAACGGGGGCAAGAGGGAAGAGAGAGAGTTGTGGGAGAAGAAGTAAGAGAGACAGGCGAGGGGGAAGAGTGAAAAGAGAGCGTTCGAGGAAAAGAGACAAGCGAGGGAAGAGAGACAAGCGAGTGAAAAGAGAGAGTTGAGGGAAACGAGGGAAACGAGGGAAAAGAGACATGAGAGGGGAAAGGCGTGAAAAGAGAGAGTTGGGGGAAACCAGGGAAAAGAGACCGGCGAGTGGAAAAGAGGTAAAATAGACCAGCGAGGGAAAGGAGGGAAAAGAGAGAGTTGAGGGAAACCGGAAGAGCGGCGAGGGCCGAAAGGGAAAAGAGAGAGATGATGAATGAGAAGGGAAAGAGTGAGTCGAGTGAAAGTGTGAAAACTGGACACCGAGGTAAGAGAGATAAAAGAGACAGGCGAGGGTAAAGAGGGAAAAGAGAGAGTTCGTGGAAAAGAGGGAAACCAGTGAAAAGAGGCAGGTGAGGGGAAAGAGGTGAGAGAGACAGGCGAGGGACAAGTGTGAAAAGAGAGAGTTGCGGGGAACCAGGGAAAAGAGACATGAGAGGGAAAGGAGTGAAAAGAGAGAGTTCAGGGAAAAGCGGGAAACCAGGCAGAAGAGTCAGGAACGGGGGCAATAGGGAAGAGAGAGAGTTGTGGGAGAAGAAGTAAGAGAGACAGGCGAGGGGAAAGAGTGAAAAGAGAGAGTTGAGGGGAAAGAGGGAAACCAGGGAAGAGAGATATGAGAGGGAAAGGAGTGAGAAGAGAGAGTTCAGGGAAAAGAGGCAGGTGAGGGGAAAGAGGTGAGAGACACAGGCGAGGGGAAAGAGGGAAACGAAAGAGTTGAGGGAATACAGGGAAAAGAGACAAGCGAGGAAAAAGAGGGAAAAGAGAGAGTTGTGGGAAAAGAGGGAAACCAGGGAAAACAGACATGAAAGGGAAAGGAGTGAGAAGAGAGAGTTCAGGGAAAAGAGGGACACCAGGAAAAAAGAGGCAGGTGTGGGAAAAGAGGTGAGAGAGACAGGCGAGGGGGAAGAGGGAAAAGAGAGAGTTGGGGGAATACAGGGAAAAGAGACAGGCGAGGGGAAAGTGTGAAAAGAGAGATTTTACGGGAAAGAGGGAAACCAGGCAGAGGAGACAGCAAAGGGGGGGGAGAGAGGAGAGAGAGAATTGACGGAGAAGAAGTAAAGAGAGACATGTGAGGGAAAAGAGGGAAAAGAGTGAAAAGAGAGAGTTCAGGGAAAAGAGGGAAACCAGTGAAAAGAGGCAGGTGAGGGGAAAGAGGTGAGAGAGGCGAGGGGGAAGAGGGAAAAGAGAGAGTTGAGGGAATACAGGGAAAAGAGCCGAGAGGAAAAGAGTGAAAAGAGAGAGTTCAGGGAAAAGAGGGAAACCAGGGAAAAGAGACAAGAGAGGAAAAGAGTGAAAAGAGAGAGTTCAGGGAAAAGCGGGAAGCCAGGCAGAGGAGACAGCAAAGGGGGGGAGAGAGGGGAGAGAGAGTTGCCGGAGAAGAAGTAAGAGAGACATGTGAGGGAAAAGAGAGAGTCGAGGGAAAAGAGGGAAAAGAGAGAGTTCAGGGAAAAGAGGGAAACCAGGCAGAAGAGTCAGGAACGGGGGCAAGAGGGAAGAGAGAGAGTTGTGGGAGAAGAAGTAAGAGAGACAGGCGAGGGGAAAGAGTTAAAAGAGAGCGTTCAAGGAAAAGAGACAAGCGAGGGAAGAGAGACAAGCGAGTGAAAAGAGTGAAAAGAGAGAGTTGAGGGAAAAGAGGGAAACCAGGGAAATGAGACATGAGAGGGAAAGGAGTGAAAAGAGAGAGTTCAGGGAAAAGAGGGGGACCTGGCAGAAGAGACAGGCGAGGGGGAAGAGGGAAAAGAGAGAGTTGGGGGAACACAGGGAAAAGAGACAGGCGAGGGGGAAGTCTGAAAAGAGAGAGTTTACGGGAAAGAGGGAAAACAGGCCGAAGAGACAGCAAAGGGGGGGGGGGGAGAGTTGCCGGAGAAGAAGTAAGAGAGACATGCGAGGGAAAAGAGGGAAAAGAGAGAGGTGAGGGAAAAGAGGGAAACCAGGGAAAAGAGACATGAGAGGGAAAAGAGTGAAAAGAGAGAGTTCCTGGGAAAGCGGGAAACCAGGGAAAAGAGACCGGCGAGTGGAAAAGAGGTAAAATAGACAAGCGAGGGAAAGGAGGGAAAAGAGAGAGTTGAGGGAAACCGGAAGAGCAGCGAGGGCAGAAAGGGAAAAGAGAGAGATGATGAATGAGAAGGGAAAGAGTGAGGCGAGTGAAAGTGTGAAAACTGGACACCGAGGTAAGAGAGATAAAAGAGACAGGCGAGGGTAAAGAGGGAAAAGAGAGAGTTCGTGGAAAAGAGGGAAACCAGTGAAAAGAGGCAGGTGAGGGGAAAGAGGTGAGAGAGACAGGCGAGGGGAAAGAGGGAAAGAAAGAGTTGAGGGAATACAGGGAAAAGAGACAAGAGAGGAAAAGAGTGAAAAGAGAGAGTTCAGGGAACAGCAGGAAGCCAGGCAGAGGAGACAGCAAAGGGGGGGAGAGAGGAGAGAGAGAGTTGCCAGAGAAGAAGAGAGACATGTGAGGGAAAAGAGAGAGTCGAGGGAAAAGAGGTAAAAGAGAGAGTTCAGGGAAAAGAGGGAAACCAGGCAGAAGAGTCAGGATCGGGGGCAAGAGGGAAGAGAGAGAGTTGTGGGAGAAGAAGTAAGAGAGACAGGCGAGGGGAAAGAGTGAAAAGAGAGAGTTCAAGGAAAAGAGACAAGCGAGCGAAGAGAGACAAGCGAGTGAAAAGAGAGAGTTGAGGGAAACGAGGGAAACGAGGGAAAAGAGACATGAGAGGGGAAAGGCGTGAAAAGAGAGAGTTGGGGGAAACCAGGGAAAAGAGACCGGCGAGTGGAAAAGAGGTAAAATAGACCAGCGAGGGAAAGGAGGGAAAAGAGAGAGTTGAGGGAAACCGGAAGAGCGGCGAGGGCCGAAAGGGAAAAGAGAGAGATGATGAATGAGAAGGGAAAGAGTGAGTCGAGTGAAAGTGTGAAAACTGGACACCGAGGTAAGAGAGATAAAAGAGACAGGCGAGGGTAAAGAGGGAAAAGAGAGAGTTCGTGGAAAAGAGGGAAACCAGTGAAAAGAGGCAGGTGAGGGGAAAGAGGTGAGAGAGACAGGCGAGGGACAAGTGTGAAAAGAGAGAGTTGCGGGGAACCAGGGAAAAGAGACATGAGAGGGAAAGGAGTGAAAAGAGAGAGTTCAGGGAAAAGCGGGAAACCAGGCAGAAGAGTCAGGAACGGGGGCAATAGGGAAGAGAGAGAGTTGTGGGAGAAGAAGTAAGAGAGACAGGCGAGGGGAAAGAGTGAAAAGAGAGAGTTGAGGGGAAAGAGGGAAACCAGGGAAGAGAGATATGAGAGGGAAAGGAGTGAGAAGAGAGAGTTCAGGGAAAAGAGGCAGGTGAGGGGAAAGAGGTGAGAGACACAGGCGAGGGGAAAGAGGGAAACGAAAGAGTTGAGGGAATACAGGGAAAAGAGACAAGCGAGGAAAAAGAGGGAAAAGAGAGAGTTGTGGGAAAAGAGGGAAACCAGGGAAAACAGACATGAAAGGGAAAGGAGTGAGAAGAGAGAGTTCAGGGAAAAGAGGGACACCAGGAAAAAAGAGGCAGGTGTGGGAAAAGAGGTGAGAGAGACAGGCGAGGGGGAAGAGGGAAAAGAGAGAGTTGGGGGAATACAGGGAAAAGAGACAGGCGAGGGGAAAGTGTGAAAAGAGAGATTTTACGGGAAAGAGGGAAACCAGGCAGAGGAGACAGCAAAGGGGGGGGAGAGAGGAGAGAGAGAATTGACGGAGAAGAAGTAAAGAGAGACATGTGAGGGAAAAGAGGGAAAAGAGTGAAAAGAGAGAGTTGAGGGAGAAGAGGGAAACCAGTGAAAAGAGGCAGGTGAGGGGAAAGAGGTGAGAGAGGCGAGGGGGAAGAGGGAAAAGAGAGAGTTGAGGGAATACAGGGAAAAGAGCCGAGAGGAAAAGAGTGAAAAGAGAGAGTTCAGGGAAAAGAGGGAAACCAGGGAAAAGAGACAAGAGAGGAAAAGAGTGAAAAGAGAGAGTTCAGGGAAAAGCGGGAAGCCAGGCAGAGGAGACAGCAAAGGGGGGGAGAGAGGGGAGAGAGAGTTGCCGGAGAAGAAGTAAGAGAGACATGTGAGGGAAAAGAGAGAGTCGAGGGAAAAGAGGGAAAAGAGAGAGTTCAGGGAAAAGAGGGAAACCAGGCAGAAGAGTCAGGAACGGGGGCAAGAGGGAAGAGAGAGAGTTGTGGGAGAAGAAGTAAGAGAGACAGGCGAGGGGAAAGAGTTAAAAGAGAGCGTTCAAGGAAAAGAGACAAGCGAGGGAAGAGAGACAAGCGAGTGAAAAGAGTGAAAAGAGAGAGTTGAGGGAAAAGAGGGAAACCAGGGAAATGAGACATGAGAGGGAAAGGAGTGAAAAGAGAGAGTTCAGGGAAAAGAGGGGGACCTGGCAGAAGAGACAGGCGAGGGGGAAGAGGGAAAAGAGAGAGTTGGGGAACACAGGGAAAAGAGACAGGCGAGGGGGAAGTCTGAAAAGAGAGAGTTTACGGGAAAGAGGGAAAACAGGCCGAAGAGACAGCAAAGGGGGGGGGGGGAGAGTTGCCGGAGAAGAAGTAAGAGAGACATGCGAGGGAAAAGAGGGAAAAGAGAGAGTTGAGGGAAAAGAGGGAAACCAGGGAAAAGAGACATGAGAGGGAAAAGAGTGAAAAGAGAGAGTTCCTGGAAAAGCGGGAAACCAGGGAAAAGAGACCGGCGAGTGGAAAAGAGGTAAAATAGACAAGCGAGGGAAAGGAGGGAAAAGAGAGAGTTGAGGGAAACCGGAAGAGCAGCGAGGGCAGAAAGGGAAAAGAGAGAGATGATGAATGAGAAGGGAAAGAGTGAGGCGAGTGAAAGTGTGAAAACTGGACACCGAGGTAAGAGAGATAAAAGAGACAGGCGAGGGTAAAGAGGGAAAAGAGAGAGTTCGTGGAAAAGAGGGAAACCAGTGAAAAGAGGCAGGTGAGGGGAAAGAGGTGAGAGAGACAGGCGAGGGGAAAGAGGGAAAGAAAGAGTTGAGGGAATACAGGGAAAAGAGACAAGAGAGGAAAAGAGTGAAAAGAGAGAGTTCAGGGAAAAGCAGGAAGCCAGGCAGAGGAGACAGCAAAGGGGGGGAGAGAGGAGCGAGAGAGTTGCCAGAGAAGGAGAGAGACATGTGAGGGAAAAGAGAGAGTCGAGGGAAAAGAGGGAAAAGAGAGAGTTCAGGGAAAAGAGAGAGTTCAGGGAAAAGAGGGAAACCAGGCAGAAGAGTCAGGAACGGGGGCAAGAGGGAAGAGAGAGAGTTGTGGGAGAAGAAGTAAGAGAGACAGGCGAGGGGAAAGAGTGAAAAGAGAGAGTTCAAGGAAAAGAGACAAGCGAGCGAAGAGAGACAAGCGAGTGAAAAGAGAGAGTTGAGGGAAACGAGGGAAACGAGGGAAAAGAGACATGAGAGGGGAAAGGCGTGAAAAGAGAGAGTTCCTGGAAAAGCGGGAAACCAGGGAAAAGAGACCGGCGAGTGGAAAAGAGGTAAAATAGACAAGCGAGGGAAAGGAGGGAAAAGAGAGAGTTGAGGGAAACCGGAAGAGCAGCGAGGGCAGAAAGGGAAAAGAGAGAGATGATGAATGAGAAGGGAAAGAGTGAGGCGAGTGAAAGTGTGAAAACTGGACACCGAGGGAAGAGAGATAAAAGAGACAGGCGAGGGTAAAGAGGGAAAAGAGAGAGTTCGTGGAAAAGAGGGAAACCAGTGAAAAGAGGCAGGTGAGGGGAAAGAGGTGAGAGAGACAGGCGAGGGACAAGTGTGAAAAGAGAGAGTTGCGGGAAACCAGGGAAAAGAGACATGAGAGGGAAAGGAGTGAAAAGAGAGAGTTCAGGGAAAAGCGGGAAACCAGGCAGAAGAGTCAGGAATGGGGGCAACAGGGAAGAGAGAGAGTTGTGGGAGAAGAAGTAAGAGAGACAGGCGAGGGGGAAGAGTGAAAAGAGAGAGTTGAGGGGAAAGAGGGAAACCAGGGAAGAGAGATATGAGAGGGGAAAAGAGTGAAAAGAGAGAGTTCGGGGAAAAGAGGGAAACCAGGGAAATGAGACATGAGAGGGAAAGGAGTGAAAAGAGAGAGTTCAGGGAAAAGAGGGGGACCTGGCAGAAGAGACAGGAAAGGGGGGGAGAGGGAAAAAAGAGAGTTAATGGAAAAGAGGGACACGAGGAAAAAGAGGCAGGTGTGGGAAAAGAGGTGAGAGAGACAGGCGAGGGGAAAGTGTGAAAAGAGAGCATTTACGGGAAAGAGGGAAACCAGGCAGAGGAGACAGCAAAGGGGGGGGAGACAGGAGAGAGAGAATTGACGGAGAAGAAGTAAGAGAGACATGTGAGGGAAAAGAGGGAAAAGAGTGAAAAGAGAGAGTTCAGGCAAAAGAGGGAAACCAGTGAAAAGAGGCAGGTGAGGGGAAAGAGGTGAGAGAGACAGGCGAGGGGGAAGAGGGAAAAGAGAGAGTTGAGGGAATACAGGGAGAAGAGCTGAGAGGAAAAGAGTGAAAAGAGAGAGTTCAGGGAAAAGAGGGAAACCAGGGAAAAGAGACAAGAGAGGAAAAGAGTGAAAACAGAGAGTTCAGGGAAAAGAGGGGGACCTGGCAGAAGAGACAGGCGAGGGGGAAGAGGGAAAAGAGAGAGTTGGGGGAACACAGGGAAAAGAGACAGGCGTGGGGAAAGTCTGAAAAGAGAGAGTTTACGGGAAAGAGGGAAAACAGGCAGAAGAGACAGCAAGGGGGGGGGGGGGGGAGAGTTGCCGGAGAAGAAGTAAGAGAGACATGCGAGGGAAAAGAGGGAAAAGAGAGAGTTGGGGGAAACCAGGGAAAAGAGACCGGCGAGTGGAAAAGAGGTAAAATAGACCAGCGAGGGAAAGGAGGGAAAAGAGAGAGTTGAGGGAAACCGGAAGAGCGGCGAGGGCCGAAAGGGAAAAGAGAGAGATGATGAATGAGAAGGGAAAGAGTGAGTCGAGTGAAAGTGTGAAAACTGGACACCGAGGTAAGAGAGATAAAAGAGACAGGCTAGGGTAAAGAGGGAAAAGAGAGAGTTCGTGGAAAAGAGGGAAACCAGTGAAAAGAGGCAGGTGAGGGGAAAGAGGTGAGAGAGACAGGCGAGGGACAAGTGTGAAAAGAGAGAGTTGCGGGGAACCAGGGAAAAGAGACATGAGAGGGAAAGGAGTGAAAAGAGAGAGTTCAGGGAAAAGCGGGAAACCAGGCAGAAGAGTCAGGAACGGGGGCAATAGGGAAGAGAGAGAGTTGTGGGAGAAGAAGTAAGAGAGACAGGCGAGGGGAAAGAGTGAAAAGAGAGAGTTGAGGGGAAAGAGGGAAACCAGGGAAGAGAGATATGAGAGGGAAAGGAGTGAGAAGAGAGAGTTCAGGGAAAAGAGGCAGGTGAGGGGAAAGAGGTGAGAGACACAGGCGAGGGGAAAGAGGGAAACGAAAGAGTTGAGGGAATACAGGGAAAAGAGACAAGCGAGGAAAAAGAGGGAAAAGAGAGAGTTGTGGGAAAAGAGGGAAACCAGGGAAAACAGACATGAAAGGGAAAGGAGTGAGAAGAGAGAGTTCAGGGAAAAGAGGGACACCAGGAAAAAAGAGGCAGGTGTGGGAAAAGAGGTGAGAGAGACAGGCGAGGGGGAAGAGGGAAAAGAGAGAGTTGGGGGAATACAGGGAAAAGAGACAGGCGAGGGGAAAGTGTGAAAAGAGAGATTTTACGGGAAAGAGGGAAACCAGGCAGAGGAGACAGCAAAGGGGGGGGAGAGAGGAGAGAGAGAATTGACGGAGAAGAAGTAAAGAGACACATGTGAGGGAAAAGAGGGAAAAGAGTGAAAAGAGAGAGTTCAGGGAAAAGAGGGAAACCAGTGAAAAGAGGCAGGTGAGGGGAAAGAGGTGAGAGAGGCGAGGGGGAAGAGGGAAAAGAGAGAGTTGAGGGAATACAGGGAAAAGAGCCGAGAGGAAAAGAGTGAAAAGAGAGAGTTCAGGGAAAAGAGGGAAACCAGGGAAAAGAGACAAGAGAGGAAAAGAGTGAAAAGAGAGAGTTCAGGGAAAAGCGGGAAGCCAGGCAGAGGAGACAGTAAAGGGGGGGAGAGAGGGGAGAGAGAGTTGCCGGAGAAGAAGTAAGAGAGACATGTGAGGGAAAAGAGAGAGTCGCGAGAAAAGAGGGAAAAGAGAGAGTTCAGGGAAAAGAGGGAAACCAGGCAGAAGAGTCAGGAACGGGGGCAAGAGGGAAGAGAGAGAGTTGTGGGAGAAGAAGTAAGAGAGACAGGCGAGGGGAAAGAGTTAAAAGAGAGCGTTCAAGGAAAAGAGACAAGCGAGGGAAGAGAGACAAGCGAGTGAAAAGAGTGAAAAGAGAGAGTTGAGGGAAAAGAGGGAAACCAGGGAAATGAGACATGAGAGGGAAAGGAGTGAAAAGAGAGAGTTCAGGGAAAAGAGGGGGACCTGGCAGAAGAGACAGGCGAGGGGGAAGAGGGAAAAGAGAGAGTTGGGGGAACACAGGGAAAAGAGACAGGCGAGGGGGAAGTCTGAAAAGAGAGAGTTTACGGGAAAGAGGGAAAACAGGCCGAAGAGACAGCAAGGGGGGGGGGGGGAGAGTTGCCGGAGAAGAAGTAAGAGAGACATGCGAGGGAAAAGAGGGAAAAGAGAGAGTTGAGGGAAAAGAGGGAAACCAGGGAAAAGAGACATGAGAGGGAAAAGAGTGAAAAGAGAGAGTTCCTGGAAAAGCGGGAAACCAGGGAAAAGAGACCGGCGAGTGGAAAAGAGGTAAAATAGACAAGCGAGGGAAAGGAGGGAAAAGAGAGAGTTGAGGGAAACCGAAGAGCAGCGAGGGCAGAAAGGGAAAAGAGAGAGATGATGAATGAGAAGGGAAAGAGTGAGGCGAGTGAAAGTGTGAAAACTGGACACCGAGGGAAGAGAGATAAAAGAGACAGGCGAGGGTAAAGAGGGAAAAGAGAGAGTTCGTGGAAAAGAGGGAAACCAGTGAAAAGAGGCAGGTGAGGGGAAAGAGGTGAGAGAGACAGGCGAGGGGAAAGAGGGAAAGAAAGAGTTGAGGGAATACAGGGAAAAGGGACAAGAGAGGAAAAGAGTGAAAAGAGAGAGTTCAGGGAAAAGCAGGAAGCCAGGCAGAGGAGACAGCAAAGGGGGGGAGAGAGGAGAGAGAGAGTTGCCAGAGAAGAAGTAAGAGAGACAAGTGAGGGAAAAGAGAGAGTCGAGGGAAAAGAGGTAAAAGAGAGAGTTCAGGGAAAAGAGGGAAACCAGGCAGAAGAGTCAGGATCGGGGGCAATAGGGAAGAGAGAGAGTTGTGGGAGAAGAAGTAAGAGAGACAGGCGAGGGGAAAGAGTGAAAAGAGAGAGTTCAAGGAAAAGAGACAAGCGAGCGAAGAGAGACAAGCGAGTGAAAAGAGAGAGTTGAGGGGAAACGAGGGAAACGAGGGAAAAGAGACATGAGAGGGGAAAGGCGTGAAAAGAGAGAGTTGGGGGAAACCAGGGAAAAGAGACCGGCGAGTGGAAAAGAGGTAAATAGACCAGCGAGGGAATGGAGGGAAAGAGAGAGTTGAGGGAAACCGGAAGAGCGGCGAGGGCCGAAAGGGAAAAGAGAGAGATGATGAATGAGAAGGGAAAGAGTGAGTCGAGTGAAAGTGTGAAAACTGGACACCGAGGTAAGAGAGATAAAGAGACAGGCGAGGGTAAAGAGGGAAAAGAGAGAGTTCGTGGAAAAGAGGGAAACCAGTGAAAAGAGGCAGGTGAGGGGACAAGAGGTGAGAGAGACAGGCGAGGGACAAGTGTGAAAAGAGAGAGTTGCGGGGAACCAGGAAAAGAGACATGAGAGGGAAAGGAGTGAAAAGAGAGAGTTCAGGGAAAAGCGGGAAACCAGGCAGAAGAGTCAGGAACGGGGGCAATAGGGAAGAGAGAGAGTTGTGGGAGAAGAAGTAAGAGAGACAGGCGAGGGGAAAGAGTGAAAAGAGAGAGTTGAGGGGAAAGAGGGAAACCAGGGAAGAGAGATATGAGAGGGAAAGGAGTGAGAAGAGAGAGTTCAGGGAAAAGAGGCAGGTGAGGGGAAAGAGGTGAGAGACACAGGCGAGGGGGAAAGAGGGAAACGAAAGAGTTGAGGGAATACAGGGAAAAGAGACAAGCGAGGAAAAAGAGGGAAAAGAGAGAGTTGTGGGAAAAGAGGGAAACCAGGGAAAACAGACATGAAAGGGAAAGGAGTGAGAAGAGAGAGTTCAGGGAAAAGAGGGACACCAGGAAAAAAAGAGGCAGGTGTGGGAAAAGAGGTGAGAGAGACAGGCGAGGGGGAAGAGGGAAAAGAGAGAGTTGGGGGAATACAGGGAAAAGAGACAGGCGAGGGGAAAGTGTGAAAAGAGAGATTTTACGGGAAAGAGGGAAACCAGGCAGAGGAGACAGCAAGGGGGGGGGAGAGAGGAGAGAGAGAATTGACGGAGAAGAAGTAAAGAGAGACATGTGAGGGAAAAGAGGGAAAAGAGTGAAAAGAGAGAGTTCAGGGAAAAGAGGGAAACCAGTGAAAAGAGGCAGGTGAGGGGAAAGAGGTGAGAGAGACAGGCGAGGGGGAAGAGGGAAAAGAGAGAGTTGAGGGAATACAGGGAAAAGAGCCGAGAGGAAAAGAGTGAAAAGAGAGAGTTCAGGGAAAAGAGGGAAACCAGGGAAAAGAGACAAGAGAGGAAAAGAGTGAAAAGAGAGAGTTCAGGGAAAAGCGGGAAGCCAGGCAGAGGAGACAGCAAAGGGGGGGAGAGAGGGGAGAGAGAGTTGCCGGAGAAGAAGTAAGAGAGACATGTGAGGGAAAAGAGAGAGTCGAGGAAAAGAGGGAAAGAGAGAGTTCAGGGAAAAGAGGGAAACCAGGCAGAAGAGTCAGGAACGGGGGCAAGAGGGAAGAGAGAGAGTTGTGGGAGAAGAAGTAAGAGAGACAGGCGAGGGGAAAGAGTTAAAAGAGAGCGTTCAAGGAAAAGAGACAAGCGAGGAAGAGAGACAAGCGAGTGAAAAGAGTGAAAAGAGAGAGTTGAGGGAAAAGAGGGAAACCAGGGAAATGAGACATGAGAGGGAAAGGAGTGAAAAGAGAGAGTTCAGGGAAAAGAGGGGGACCTGGCAGAAGAGACAGGCGAGGGGAAGAGGGAAAAGAGAGAGTTGGGGAACACAGGGAAAAGAGACAGGCGAGGGGGAAGTCTGAAAAGAGAGAGTTTACGGGAAAGAGGGAAAACAGGCCGAAGAGACAGCAAGGGGGGGGGGGGGGGAGAGTTGCCGGAGAAGAAGTAAGAGAGACATGCGAGGGAAAAGAGGGAAAAGAGA
Organism: Gypaetus barbatus; assembly: GCA_028022735.1. Lineage (NCBI taxonomy): Eukaryota > Metazoa > Chordata > Aves > Accipitriformes > Accipitridae > Gypaetus > Gypaetus barbatus. The sequence goes on along the minus strand of CM051561.1, from coordinate 27,064,385 downwards.
GAGTTGAGGGAAAAGAGGGAAACCAGGGAAAAGAGACATGAGAGGGAAAAGAGTGAAAAGAGAGAGTTCCTGGAAAAGCGGGAAACCAGGGAAAAGAGACCGGCGAGTGGAAAAGAGGTAAAATAGACAAGCGAGGGAAAGGAGGGAAAAGAGAGAGTTGAGGGAAACCGGAAGAGCAGCGAGGGCAGAAAGGGAAAAGAGAGAGATGATGAATGAGAAGGGAAAGAGTGAGGCGAGTGAAAGTGTGAAAACTGGACACCGAGGTAAGAGAGATAAAAGAGACAGGCGAGGGTAAAGAGGGAAAAGAGAGAGTTCGTGGGAAAAGAGGGAAACCAGTGAAAAGAGGCAGGTGAGGGGGAAAGAGGTGAGAGAGACAGGCGAGGGGAAAGAGGGAAAGAAAGAGTTGAGGGAATACAGGGAAAAGAGACAAGAGAGGAAAAGAGTGAAAAGAGAGAGTTCAGGGAAAAGCAGGAAGCCAGGCAGAGGAGACAGCAAAGGGGGGGAGAGAGGAGAGAGAGAGTTGCCAGAGAAGAAGAGAGACATGTGAGGGAAAAGAGAGAGTCGAGGGAAAAGAGGTAAAAGAGAGAGTTCAGGGAAAAGAGGGAAACCAGGCAGAAGAGTCAGGATCGGGGGCAAGAGGGAAGAGAGAGAGTTGTGGGAGAAGAAGTAAGAGAGACAGGCGAGGGGAAAGAGTGAAAAGAGAGAGTTCAAGGAAAAGAGACAAGCGAGCGAAGAGAGACAAGCGAGTGAAAAGAGAGAGTTGAGGGAAACGAGGGAAACGAGGGAAAAGAGACATGAGAGGGGAAAGGCGTGAAAAGAGAGAGTTGGGGGAAACCAGGGAAAAGAGACCGGCGAGTGGAAAAGAGGTAAAATAGACCAGCGAGGGAAAGGAGGGAAAAGAGAGAGTTGAGGGAAACCGGAAGAGCGGCGAGGGGCCGAAAGGGAAAAGAGAGAGATGATGAATGAGAAGGGAAAGAGTGAGTCGAGTGAAAGTGTGAAAACTGGACACCGAGGTAAGAGAGATAAAAGAGACAGGCTAGGGTAAAGAGGGAAAAGAGAGAGTTCGTGGAAAAGAGGAAACCAGTGAAAAGAGGGCAGGTGAGGGGAAAGAGGTGAGAGAGACAGGCGAGGGACAAGTGTGAAAAGAGAGAGTTGCGGGGACCAGGGAAAAGAGACATGAGAGGGAAAGGAGTGAAAAGAGAGAGTTCAGGGAAAAGCGGGAAACCAGGCAGAAGAGTCAGGAACGGGGGCAATAGGGAAGAGAGAGAGTTGTGGGAGAAGAAGTAAGAGAGACAGGCGAGGGGAAAGAGTGAAAAGAGAGAGTTGAGGGGAAAGAGGGAAACCAGGGAAGAGAGATATGAGAGGGAAAGGAGTGAGAAGAGAGAGTTCAGGGAAAAGAGGCAGGTGAGGGGAAAGAGGTGAGAGACACAGGCGAGGGGAAAGAGGGAAACGAAAGAGTTGAGGGAATACAGGGAAAAGAGACAAGCGAGGAAAAAGAGGGAAAAGAGAGAGTTGTGGGAAAAGAGGGAAACCAGGGAAAACAGACATGAAAGGGAAAGGAGTGAGAAGAGAGAGTTCAGGGAAAAGAGGGACACCAGGAAAAAAGAGGCAGGTGTGGGAAAAGAGGTGAGAGAGACAGGCGAGGGGGAAGAGGGAAAAGAGAGAGTTGGGGGAATACAGGGAAAAGAGACAGGCGAGGGAAAGTGTGAAAAGAGAGATTTTACGGGAAAGAGGGAAACCAGGCAGAGGAGACAGCAAAGGGGGGGAGAGAGAGGAGAGAGAGAATTGACGGAGAAGAAGTAAAGAGACACATGTGAGGAAAAGAGGGAAAAGAGTGAAAAGAGAGAGTTCAGGGAAAAGAGGGAAACCAGTGAAAAGAGGCAGGTGAGGGGAAAGAGGTGAGAGAGGCGAGGGGGAAGAGGGAAAAGAGAGAGTTGAGGGAATACAGGGAAAAGAGCCGAGAGGAAAAGAGTGAAAAGAGAGAGTTCAGGGAAAAGAGGGAAACCAGGGAAAAGAGACAAGAGAGGAAAAGAGTGAAAAGAGAGAGTTCAGGGAAAAGCGGGAAGCCAGGCAGAGGAGACAGCAAAGGGGGGGAGAGAGGGGAGAGAGAGTTGCCGGAGAAGAAGTAAGAGAGACATGTGAGGAAAAGAGAGAGTCGCGAGAAAAGAGGGAAAAGAGAGAGTTCAGGGAAAAGAGGGAAACCAGGCAGAAGAGTCAGGAAACGGGGGCAAGAGGAAGAGAGAGAGTTGTGGGAGAAGAAGTAAGAGAGACAGGCGAGGGGAAAGAGTTAAAAGAGAGCGTTCAAGGAAAAGAGACAAGCGAGGGAAGAGAGACAAGCGAGTGAAAAGAGTGAAAAGAGAGAGTTGAGGGAAAAGAGGGAAACCAGGGAAATGAGACATGAGAGGGAAAGGAGTGAAAAGAGAGAGTTCAGGGAAAAGAGGGGGACCTGGCAGAAGAGACAGGCGAGGGGGAAGAGGGAAAAGAGAGAGTTGGGGGAACACAGGGAAAAGAGACAGGCGAGGGGGAAGTCTGAAAAGAGAGAGTTTACGGGAAAGAGGAAAACAGGCCGAAGAGACAGCAAGGGGGGGGGGGGAGAGTTGCCGGAGAAGAAGTAAGAGAGACATGCGAGGGAAAAGAGGGAAAAGAGAGAGTTGAGGGAAAAGAGGGAAACCAGGGAAAAGAGACATGAGAGGGAAAAGAGTGAAAAGAGAGAGTTCCTGGAAAAGCGGGAAACCAGGGAAAAGAGACCGGCGAGTGGAAAAGAGGTAAAATAGACAAGCGAGGGAAAGGAGGGAAAAGAGAGAGTTGAGGGAAACCGAAGAGCAGCGAGGGCAGAAAGGGAAAAGAGAGAGATGATGAATGAGAAGGGAAAGAGTGAGGCGAGTGAAAGTGTGAAAACTGGACACCGAGGGAAGAGAGATAAAGAGACAGGCGAGGGTAAAGAGGGAAAAGAGAGAGTTCGTGGAAAAGAGGGAAACCAGTGAAAAGAGGCAGGTGAGGGGAAAGAGGTGAGAGAGACAGGCGAGGGGAAAGAGGGAAAGAAAGAGTTGAGGGAATACAGGGGAAAAGGGACAAGAGAGGGAAAAGAGTGAAAAGAGAGAGTTCAGGGAAAAGCAGGAAGCCAGGCAGAGGAGACAGCAAAGGGGGGGAGAGAGGAGAGAGAGAGTTGCCAGAGAAGAAGTAAGAGAGACAAGTGAGGGAAAAGAGAGAGTCGAGGGAAAAGAGGTAAAAGAGAGAGTTCAGGGAAAAGAGGGAAACCAGGCAGAAGAGTCAGGATCGGGGGCAATAGGGAAGAGAGAGAGTTGTGGGAGAAGAAGTAGAGAGACAGGCGAGGGGAAAGAGTGAAAAGAGAGAGTTCAAGGAAAAGAGACAAGCGAGCGAAGAGAGACAAGCGAGTGAAAAGAGAGAGTTGAGGGAAACGAGGGAAACGAGGGAAAAGAGACATGAGAGGGGAAAGGCGTGAAAAAGAGAGAGTTGGGGAAACCAGGGAAAAGAGACCGGCGAGTGGAAAAGAGGTAAAATAGACCAGCGAGGGAATGGAGGGAAAAGAGAGAGTTGAGGGAAACCGGAAGAGCGGCGAGGGCCGAAAGGGAAAAGAGAGAGATGATGAATGAGAAGGGAAAGAGTGAGTCGAGTGAAAGTGTGAAAACTGGACACCGAGGTAAGAGAGATAAAAGAGACAGGCGAGGGTAAAGAGGGAAAAGAGAGAGTTCGTGGAAAAGAGGGAAACCAGTGAAAAGAGGCAGGTGAGGGGAAAGAGGTGAGAGAGACAGGCGAGGGACAAGTGTGAAAAGAGAGAGTTGCGGGGAACCAGGGAAAAGAGACATGAGAGGGAAAGGAGTGAAAAGAGAGAGTTCAGGGAAAAGGCGGGAAACCAGGCAGAAGAGTCAGGAACGGGGGCAATAGGGAAGAGAGAGAGTTGTGGGAGAAGAAGTAAGAGAGACAGGCGAGGGGAAAGAGTGAAAAGAGAGAGTTGAGGGGAAAGAGGGAAACCAGGGAAGAGAGATATGAGAGGGAAAGGAGTGAGAAGAGAGAGTTCAGGGAAAAGAGGCAGGTGAGGGGAAAGAGGTGAGAGACACAGGCGAGGGGAAAGAGGGAAACGAAAGAGTTGAGGGAATACAGGGAAAAGAGACAAGCGAGGAAAAAGAGGGAAAAGAGAGAGTTGTGGGAAAAGAGGGAAACCAGGGAAAACAGACATGAAAGGGAAAGGAGTGAGAAGAGAGAGTTCAGGGAAAAGAGGGACACCAGGAAAAAAGAGGCAGGTGTGGGAAAAGAGGTGAGAGAGACAGGCGAGGGGGAAGAGGGAAAAGAGAGAGTTGGGGGAATACAGGGAAAAGAGACAGGCGAGGGGAAAGTGTGAAAAGAGAGATTTTACGGGAAAGAGGGAAACCAGGCAGAGGGAGACAGCAAGGGGGGGGGAGAGAGGAGAGAGAGAATTGACGGAGAAGAAGTAAAGAGACACATGTGAGGGAAAAGAGGGAAAAGAGTGAAAAGAGAGAGTTCAGGGAAAAGAGGGAAACCAGTGAAAAGAGGCAGGTGAGGGGAAAGAGGTGAGAGAGGCGAGGGGAAGAGGGAAAAGAGAGAGTTGAGGGAATACAGGGAAAAGAGCCGAGAGGAAAAGAGTGAAAAGAGAGAGTTCAGGGAAAAGAGGGAAACCAGGGAAAAGAGACAAGAGAGGAAAAGAGTGAAAAGAGAGAGTTCAGGGGAAAAGCGGGAAGCCAGGCAGAGGAGACAGCAAAGGGGGGGAGAGAGGGGAGAGAGAGTTGCCGGAGAAGAAGTAAGAGAGACATGTGAGGGAAAAGAGAGAGTCGCGAGAAAAGAGGAAAAGAGAGAGTTCAGGGAAAAGAGGGAAACCAGGCAGAAGAGTCAGGAACGGGGGCAAGAGGGAAGAGAGAGAGTTGTGGGAGAAGAAGTAAGAGAGACAGGCGAGGGGAAAGAGTTAAAAGAGAGCGTTCAAGGAAAAGAGACAAGCGAGGGAAGAGAGACAAGCGAGTGAAAAGAGTGAAAAGAGAGAGTTGAGGGAAAAGAGGGAAACCAGGGAAATGAGACATGAGAGGGAAAGGAGTGAAAAGAGAGAGTTCAGGGAAAAGAGGGGGACCTGGCAGAAGAGACAGGCGAGGGGGAAGAGGGAAAAGAGAGAGTTGGGGGAACACAGGGAAAAGAGACAGGCGAGGGGAAGTCTGAAAGAGAGAGTTTACGGGAAAGAGGGAAAACAGGCCGAAGAGACAGCAAGGGGGGGGGGGGAGAGTTGCCGGAGAAGAAGTAAGAGAGACATGCGAGGGAAAAGAGGGAAAAGAGAGAGGTGAGGGAAAAGAGGAAACCAGGGAAAAGAGACATGAGAGGGAAAAGAGTGAAAAGAGAGAGTTCCTGGGAAAGCGGGAAACCAGGAAAAGAGACCGGCGAGTGGAAAAGAGGTAAAATAGACAAGCGAGGGAAAGGAGGGAAAAGAGAGAGTTGAGGGAAACCGGAAGAGCAGCGAGGGCAGAAAGGGAAAAGAGAGAGATGATGAATGAGAAGGGAAAGAGTGAGGCGAGTGAAAGTGTGAAAACTGGACACCGAGGGAAGAGAGATAAAAGAGACAGGCGAGGGTAAAGAGGGAAAAGAGAGAGTTCGTGGAAAAGAGGGAAACCAGTGAAAAGAGGCAGGTGAGGGGAAAGAGGTGAGAGAGACAGGCGAGGGGAAAGAGGGAAAGAAAGAGTTGAGGGAATACAGGGAAAAGGGACAAGAGAGGAAAAGAGTGAAAAGAGAGAGTTCAGGGAAAAGCAGGAAGCCAGGCAGAGGAGACAGCAAAGGGGGGGGAGAGAGGGAGAGAGAGAGTTGCCAGAGAAGAAGTAAGAGAGACAAGTGAGGGAAAAGAGAGAGTCGAGGGAAAAGAGGTAAAAGAGAGAGTTCAGGGAAAAGAGGGAAACCAGGCAGAAGAGTCAGGATCGGGGGCAATAGGGAAGAGAGAGAGTTGTGGGAGAAGAAGTAAGAGAGACAGGCGAGGGGAAAGAGTGAAAAGAGAGAGTTCAAGGAAAAGAGACAAGCGAGCGAAGAGAGACAAGCGAGTGAAAAGAGAGAGTTGAGGGAAACGAGGGAAACGAGGGAAAAGAGACATGAGAGGGGAAAGGCGTGAAAAGAGAGAGTTGGGGGAAACCAGGGAAAAGAGACCGGCGAGTGGAAAAGAGGTAAAATAGACCAGCGAGGGAATGGAGGGAAAAGAGAGAGTTGAGGGAAACCGGAAGAGCGGCGAGGGCGAAAGGGAAAAGAGAGAGATGATGAATGAGAAGGGAAAGAGTGAGTCGAGTGAAAGTGTGAAAACTGGACACCGAGGTAAGAGAGATAAAAGAGACAGGCGAGGGTAAAGAGGGAAAAGAGAGAGTTCGTGGAAAAGAGGGAAACCAGTGAAAAGAGGCAGGTGAGGGGAAAGAGGTGAGAGAGACAGGCGAGGGACAAGTGTGAAAAGAGAGAGTTGCGGGGAACCAGGGAAAAGAGACATGAGAGGGAAAGGAGTGAAAAGAGAGAGTTCAGGGAAAAGCGGGAAACCAGGCAGAAGAGTCAGGAACGGGGGCAATAGGGAAGAGAGAGAGTTGTGGGAGAAGAAGTAAGAGAGACAGGCGAGGGGAAAGAGTGAAAAGAGAGAGTTGAGGGAAAGAGGGAAACCAGGGAAGAGAGATATGAGAGGGAAAGGAGTGAGAAGAGAGAGTTCAGGGAAAAGAGGGCAGGTGAGGGGAAAGAGGTGAGAGACACAGGCGAGGGAAAGAGGGAAACGAAAGAGTTGAGGGAATACAGGGAAAAGAGACAAGCGAGGAAAAAGAGGGAAAAGAGAGAGTTGTGGGAAAAGAGGGAAACCAGGGAAAACAGACATGAAAGGGAAAGGAGTGAGAAGAGAGAGTTCAGGGAAAAGAGGGACACCAGGAAAAAAGAGGCAGGTGTGGGAAAAGAGGTGAGAGAGACAGGCGAGGGGGAAGAGGGAAAAGAGAGAGTTGGGGGAATACAGGGAAAAGAGACAGGCGAGGGGAAAGTGTGAAAAGAGAGATTTTACGGAAAGAGGGAAACCAGGCAGAGGAGACAGCAAGGGGGGGGGAGAGAGAGAGAGAGAATTGACGGAGAAGAAGTAAAGAGAGACATGTGAGGGAAAAGAGGGAAAAGAGTGAAAAGAGAGAGTTCAGGGAAAAGAGGGAAACCAGTGAAAAGAGGCAGGTGAGGGGAAAGAGGTGAGAGAGACAGGCGAGGGGGAAGAGGGAAAAGAGAGAGTTGAGGGAATACAGGGAAAAGAGCCGAGAGGAAAAGAGTGAAAAGAGAGAGTTCAGGGAAAAGAGGGAAACCAGGGGAAAAGAGACAAGAGAGGAAAAGAGTGAAAAGAGAGAGTTCAGGGAAAAGCGGGAAGCCAGGCAGAGGAGACAGCAAAGGGGGGGAGAGAGGGGAGAGAGAGTTGCCGGAGAAGAAGTAAGAGAGACATGTGAGGGAAAAGAGAGAGTCGAGGAAAAGAGGGAAAAGAGAGAGTTCAGGGAAAAGAGGGAAACCAGGCAGAAGAGTCAGGAACGGGGGCAAGAGAGAGA